>JAWWMK010030393.1:0-14244 GCA_035047105.1 Galeopsomyia nigrocyanea
TTTAGAAAATAAAAATAGGTCTGGCTGAAAGTATAGCTAAAAGTATGGGAAAGGAACAGAAGCCATACTTTGGTAGCTATACTTTGCCCATATTTTGCCCATACTTTGCCCATACTTTTTTTTTACACGGGAACTTATAATTTTTTTCTTTTATTAATAAGCAAAAAGAAAGTGATATTTTTGATAGTGAGTATTATGTTACAATGTTTGACGAATGCTTACCACATTAATGCAGTAAGAGTATACTGCGGAAAATCACAATAACTGCAGTTTCGTTAAGCGAGAGCGAAGAGAGCTGATTAATGGGCCATCGGAGTGTGGAGGTGGGGGAAAAATTGAAAATGAATAGCCTCGGGAATTTATTGCGTTGAAGTTTTGCGAGTGATCGAGGCTTGGGGTCAAGCAGGCATCGATGGGCGAGAGCGGCATTTAAGTGCAAAGTTAGCCGTGCGCCTTCTCTCGGGCTAACTCGCAACTCGACCATAAGCACTTGGCGCTATACACTCTTTATTTCTTGCCTGCCCCGCTGTTGGCAAGGGTTAAGTGCCTATTTTTCCGGGTCTACAGCACTTCTCTTTCTCCCCACCCCCTCCTCTTCTCTTCGTCTCTCTCTCCTTCTCTCTCGCTTCACGATGGTTTTCAGTCCAGCCGTGTCGGCGGCGTTGGCACAGGGAGAAAAAGTATTGTTCCACCCCCCCCGCCCCTTCTCCTACGTCGCGTCGAGGGTAAACTAAGGGAACGAGACACTATCGCGAGCTCAAGCTACTTGTACAACTCTCTCTCTCTCTCTCTCTCTCTCTCTCTCTCTCTCTCTCTCCTTCATTTCTTTTTCAGCTGATCCGAGCAGTTTCCACGAGCGTCAACTACTTGTGACCTTAATCAAGGTTGTTCGCAGGCTACGTGTCGTCGTGAAAATTGTGTCACTAGCGCCGTATTTATTATGCGACAGATACCCCACCTACTTTTCCCACTTAATTTTACAGGGCTTCGCCGCATTCATAAGCATACTCACATTTAGCTACGTGATTTTTGTTTTAATTATTACAGATAATTATGACGGATATGAATTGGATTTATCTTGTTTCGATAATAAAATGAGATTGCTGAAAATTTATCGAAAAATAGTAACTCGATAATAAATTTCTTCGATTACTTTCGCCTGGCGTTAAATTTACTTTATTCATTCGAATAATTTGGTCGTGAAGTAATTTTCCACTGTAATCTCATTTTAAAATTTCCATGAAACAGAATTATTCCATTTACCAATATATGAGAGAATAATGTTGATATCATAATGTGTAATGTGTTCGTTATTCATTAAAATACGTAGGCTATTACTGAAGGAAGCAGTATTTTGTAGCGGCATAAATACCGTACGCGTCGTATACTCGCCGCATTGTTTTTACAAGTTCATTGCGAAAAATTGAAATACATGGAAATGGCTTACGGAAATTTTCAGATGAATTTAATAATAACGTAAAAGTGAACACTAATGTTTTGATAGTGTATTATTAACATTGGGTTAAGTTGCTCAAACAAAGAACTGATAAATAATATTTATTTTATTTTATAAAACTATATAAAGCTCGTGCACGAAAGAATACTTCAAGGCTTCTAAAACAAGTTTAAAAAAATGTTTCTCTTATTTTCTAGAATTGTCTGTTTATGTCGCAGGTACATATCCGCACTTTTACGAGTAAATGTCGAGGACTAGTGGGAAGAGCAAACGCTAAAACGACTCTCCGTGAAATCGTTCGCAACGTCAAAATGTTGAGTAGCGACCCTTTCGTCGAAGCCAGCAAAAGGCACTTCGTCAGCACTGTCGCAGCGCGTAACTTGGAATGTAAGGTGACGTTTCGTCGTTTTAAGAGATAAATTTATCGAGCCGAGTTATCGGGGCGAGCTGCCGTTTCGCACCCTGATAGCACTGTGTCAAAGCGCCGCGGAAAATTTACGATGATACGCTTTTGGCATCCATTTTCTCTCTCTCTCTCTCTCTCTCTCGTCCATCCGACTATCGAACAAGTAGTTTATCGAGTCGAAATTTTTCACTTCACTTTTTTTTTATTTATGGAAACTGCAATCGTTTCTATCGAATATTTTTATGCACTTCTAATGCTCCGATAAAATTACATGATTATTACATTTCACGTGGTTCGATTATTTGAGGGCTTCTGAAGGAAAGTACGAATGAAAGGGAAAAACTATGAATAAATTACTTTTACGATGGACATAACGTCAGCCGTTGGAGCATTCGATGAAAAACAGTATTGTTGGAGTGAGAAAGAGAAAAAACCATTTGTAATTTTAACGATTTTTTGCGAAATAGGATATGGATGGCATTTTTTTATGGATCGCCGTAAAGTTACATTCGTTTTATTACGTTTCGATCAAGATTATAATACGAGATATATCGTATAAGCTTGCACAAACAGTTTACTTTCGATCTTACGAAATGAAATAGAATACAAAGAAAAGATGCGCCTCTCGGTTAATGAAAAAGCAACCAACTTTATCTCTTTAATTTTTCACGAGTAGTCAGTCCGCGTGATCGTGTAATTAGCGCTCTCGAATAGTTTTTTTTGTCTTCTTCTTCTTCCAAAAACTACGACATAATCCGAAAATCCTAGGGACGGTAGAGTGCACGCAGAGTGCGAGCGACAAGATAATCGCTAGCCAATTATTTAAGCGAGAGCCCCGTAAAATTCTCGGGGCTGCAGTGCACGACGATAGTAGCATTCATAAATCCAAGCTGGAGCTATCTGTTTTTCGTGACGGCGATCTTTCGAAACGTCTCCCATTTTTCGCTTCGTCTCTCTCTCTCTCTCTCTCTCTCTCTCTTTCTCTCTCTCTCTCTCTCGCGTTTTTTTCACCGGCTCGTTTCTCGCTCTCTCGAGGTCAGGGATCATCGTTACGATCGAAGCTCGCGCGCGTCGCTCGGAATACAGAGTGTCCGTCAGCTTGCGCCGTGAACGAACAAAAAAAAAAGAGAACGCGTGACTGTTCGAGCTTTGTGGGGTCGATATGGCAGACAGAAAAAAAAACGCGTTATCACACAGCTTCGCTTTACGTCGCGCGCTCGTTTCTACTCAATTTTTTACTCCCTCGCGTTCAGCTGGAAGCTTGCATCGCTGTCGTCGATTATTATGATATGCAGCCTTTTTTTTCACTTTGCTCTCTGACACGAGTGAATGCAGCAAATCAGAGTTATGAGTCTGCGTTTTTTTTACGCTTCTTTGACGAGCTTCACGCTGCGCCTCGCTTTACGTGTTTTATATGAGAATGTTAATTGTACGGCTGGTTTCTACCGACTATTACGCTTATGAATTTTGTACACTGTTTTACGGCCTTAAAAACACCAAAATTTTTTTCTGTTGTTCATTAATTTAATTTGTACATTCATTACTAGTTGATTCTTCAATAAAATGAAATGAAAGGAAACTTTTGTTGGTCTGAGAATTATACTTTGACTCCTCTAATAATCATTAACTTGGAAAATTGGATCTTATATTTAATGTAGATAATATTTCGAACAATAATGATGTAGTGAAAATAATAAATAACCACGCGTATGTATACAATAAGTTTCGATTGATGCTTTCATTAAGAGAAATATTCATTTTATTTTTAGAATAACATTGTAGTTGGGCGAACAGAAGAATTCGGAGTATTTTGAACGCTTCAAACGCGTGGAACTCAGCAAAGCAAGCGGATAACCTAGTTGACATAATCAATTTACATATCATTACTAAAAGTTTCAGGTAGTTGCAATATTTTCCCTCCGAATTGCGCATATTTATATTCGCAACCCATGGGCTAATTCAGTTTAGATTAATGAGGAACATAAATGTCCAACGTAAATGTAAATGGACGTAAATGTAGAATTACACATCCATTAGACGTGGATGTATAATTGCATTCGAAGCGGCGCAAAAGTTGAAGATTAGTAAATAAATCATCTGTAAAGAAAAGAAAAACAATTCAGTCTATTCGGTCGTGTTAAATTCCTAAGCAGATTGAGACTATGTGTAAGCAAGACGAGTAGAGCTTCGAGAGCGATTAAAGCCGGCGATGCAGCAGCAGCAGCAGGTTGTTGAATCGGTAAAAACTTGGGCAATTCAGCGCGGAGACACGGGTAATCACGCGCAATTATGCAAAGCACCGCGCGATTGCGGCAAGTCTGGCGTAATCGCATAAGGAGAGAAGATGAATGCCCAGGGGCGCGCACAAATGCAAGGAGGCGCGCTATATAGACAGCGAGAGAGGCGAGGAGGAGGTCAGTGTCGTTTGGCTCCGGAACTTTGTAGCCAATAGCGACTCGAATCCAAGAGACAGCTACGGGCTTGCATTGTACTCTCGCGCTTATTATCTGCAATTGTCTTCGGGCGTAGTTCGAGTTGCGTATAACGTGAGCGTGTGCATGTGATAACGAGTGCCGTTTGGATACACTTGAATTTTGAACTTGGACTATATATACGCACTATATTGGAATAATCGAGAGCAGTTGATCAATTATTCAGAGTGCAATCAGTTGAGCTTCTCTTTGACAAACGCAGACGATTGAAAATCAAGAAGGATTGTCTAACTTACGAGAACGAGTTGAGAAGAAGTGGCGCCACTTCGCTCGCCTCAAGTTTGTTTTGAATTAGAAGTCATAAACGTCGTCGAAATTTAATTGAAATTCCAGGAAAATACCAAATGAAAACTTACTACGGAAATAATTTCTTGAAGCACAGTTGGAATTGTAGGAGAGAGATATAGCGTCTCGACAACGAATTGAAGGGTCACGACTTGCGGAGCTTTGTGAAGTCGAGCGCGGGCGGCTCGTTAAAAGCAAGTGTACGCGCATATACGAGGCAACTAGTGTCGTGCAGGCTTGAGCAGCTGTGTAGATGTAGCTTTTGTCGCTGCTGCTGCTGCTTCTCACCGAGGTGGCGACGTGTGCGGCACAAAGGCAAACTTTGGCATCGAGATCCTGGATGACCGGAAATAATCCAACAATGGATGCGCCAAGTAACTTTGAAGACTGGCTTTTCCACGGAATATCAAATTCCGCTTTGTTCGGAATTTTGCAGATCTTGATAATGCTATTATTTATAATGGATAAGACTTGCCATAAGTCGATAAGTTGAAAATATTCAACAATATCAATTCAAATATATATATCAATCAATTGTCGAAAAAAAAGATTCTTATTCTTGTCCACAATAAATTGATGAATATTTCCAACTTAATCCGTTGGCAAGTATTATTCATTATGTATAGCATTATCAAGATCTGTAAAAGAGGTTAAATGAATGACGTCACACGTGGAGAATGGAAAAATTAACATAAAACACGCTTTATTCGACAAAATGGATATCTCATGTAATGGCAATTTTATACTTATTTTTAACTGACAATGCGAAAACAAATTTATCGCAAGATTTTCAAATACTCGTAGAGAACCCACTTTTTTAATAAAGCTTATAAAATGATACTGTATAAATTCACGATAAAATAATGAAAAAAAAACAGAGCTAGCCTCGCCCGGAAAAAATACAAACTCATATCTAAATTTGCAGATTACCGTATTGAATAGTACATGTACGCAAGCTATTCTTAACAGGGGGATTTTCAGCGCAGTCCCCAAAGTAAGCGCACCAAGATAAATACGTTCTTGAGTTTTATTTACTAGCTCAAGCCTGAGCGCGCCAAGTCCGAAAGCTATCAACAGTCTTTCGACAGGAAAAACGATTAAGCTTGCTCTCTCTCGCTCTCTCTCTCTCTCTCTCTCTCTCTCTCTTAATGTACTTCTTTCCATCGTGCAACGCGCGCAATTTCTCCGAGGGTAGAAAGCAAGAGCTTACCTGATTGATGCGAGAGTAGAGCTATCAGCGACCAAAGAGCGCACAGCCATCTCCGTCGATTCCCCTCCATCGTGACTCGATTCACTGGTAAAGACGTCAGAGTCCGTAGTCCGTAGTCGATTAGCCAGGGCATTCAATTTGACGGCATCGCCGACGCACACGCACGCACGCACCCACCACTACTATAACTACTACTACTACTCTTGCACTCTGTCGCTGCGGCTGACCGAACGCTTACTCTTTCCACTGCCAGCTGCTGTGCGTACGGCGCTTGATCGATATATATATTAATTCCTAGCGTCCACTTGCTCGCGGCCTCTCTCCTCCTCGTACAATTGATTAGGTTCACCCAACGATTCGGAGAAAACGTACTGCCTTAGCTTTTGCCCTATTAGCCCATCACCCTCACCTTTATATTTTTAGCAATGTCTCGATAGCGTTACGTTGCACTACAGACGCACTGCCTATTCGATTCGATGGCGTGTTTAGAACACGCGCGCACATGTCACTTTTATCCAGTTTCTCTCTTTCTCTAGCTGTACGTTTTTCGCTCCTTTATTTTCTCTCTGCAGTCCGTAACGGGTCAGAAGACAAGTTCATTCACACGCAAAAACTGCGAGCTCCACGGGGGCTTTGGCGTTGAGATGGGTCGTTGGGAGCTGGTTTCGCTGTTGGCTTCAAGTGCTTTGGTTTGTAGGGCATCATGCCAAATCCTTGACGCCTCGATTTCTACCTTCGATCACCTGTAACACAATAAATTTTCACGAGTTTAGTTCGATACTCTGGATGGATACTTTTGCTCGTGCGTTTCGCAAAGAATATCCCATCGATTTTTACTACGAGAATCTACACTAATAAACTGGCTCTATCTGCGTAATAGGGATGATTCAGCAACGTTAATATGCTTTCGTAATTAATTGTACTCCAATTTTAATTATCGAACATTCCATTGATTAATTATATTAGACCGTGAAATTCGCGCGCATTTTCAGCTCATTAGTCAGATTACTGACCGGACTAGTGATTGAATTAAAAATGTTGATGCAATGTATCATATTTTCTTTTCATCTGTAATAGTGAGAATGAGAAATAAAACTAGAGAAAAAAAAGAGATCTCAAATTGAAACCTTGGCAATTCCGCGTGGCTTTACTGAAGCAACCACAACGTAAGATAAAACAACTGGGACAAGTAATACAGACGGAGTTGGTATGAGAAAAAGAAAGTAGGATCGCAAGTGGCAAAATCTCCACGACGCTATTTATCTCAATAAAGCCTAGTGTGGCGCATATTGGGAATTTCGATGGCGAACGTGGACCATATACAATAGGAGTTATATACCAAGTTTTCGAGAATCTCGACAAATCCATTAGAGACGACCAACTGAATGCCTGATCGAAGAGCCACACCCGACAAGATAATTCGGCTAGTTTATCTGCTTTTCCCTCTATCATTGAGACAGAAACAGAAGTGCGTCGTGAAAGAGGAGAGAGAATGAGAAAGAGAGAGAGAGAAATAGGAGACAAGAAAATATAAGTCGAAGACGATCAGATGGCCATCAAGATAAAGAGAGCATTAGTGAGAGAGCTGTCAGAGAAAGATGGACGGCTTGAAAAGCCGGAGACAACATTTACAAATTTGGCATTATTTATCTGGCAATCAACTATATTGATGACTCTCGTTCGTTAATAGTCATAATTGCTTTTAACAGATGACTTTACAATGATTCTATTTGGAACATTGGATACGTTCCAATTAGAACGTGTGCGATACTTTTTTTCCATCGGCGCGAAAGTAGTTTTTCCAATTTCAACCAGCTAATGGATGAGTTCAAATTTATTTTTAACTGTGAGTTTTAATAAGCAAAGTAAAATTAGGTTAGCTAATTACTCTTATTCACTGCTCATTTTGCATTTATTTGAAAATTAAAACCCGCACAGATAGTAGTTTTTAATCCATTCATAAATTAGTAAAGTAGATGTTCAATTGCTGATTAATAATCAACAAATACTTAATTGTATTAGTAAGAAAACAAAAAGAGGTAAATATTTGGAATGGCTTTTTTTATAGAACGATTCGAAACAGTTATAAATAAAACCCTTTTCTTCTAGTTAATCGAATACAGTTATCATCAAAAACAATCTTTGAATCAATCAATTGATAAAGTTCCTAACGGCAATCGCAGATCAAATTAATTTACAAATCGATTATACTAGAATTGACTGTTTCGTCTACCTCTAGCTAGAATTAGTTTCGTGACCTCTCTCGTATCAAATTGATAAAGCTACCGAGCAAATACATTTCAATCCACAGCTTTTACTGGTTTCTGCTTCCGATACTCGTAAACTAAGCCAATTACTAGACGAAGCGTCAATAAAAAAAAATTCTTTTGCCAGTTTGAATATCAAAGTAAAAATGACAATGTTAAAAAAAATATCGTAAAATTTGTAAAAAAAAAACAATGTTCACAAAGTTCGTGACAAAAGTGAGTCTACCTAGTTTAGTTCGGAAAAAAGGGGTGAAAAAAAGGATTGTTCGCGAGTCCCAGTCGGGACACAAGCAATTTGCGCGGCACGAAGAATCCGAGACAGTAGTACGTAGCTAAAGAATCCACGCGATGGTGGTGTCCCCGAGGGGGGGCGAGCGAGATACGAAAGGCGCGCTTCTATAAAGCGACGGGATGTAATTGGGTCCTCTCGCAGCGTAGCCCCAGCAATTTTCGAGCTCGCGTCGGCGGCACACACGTGGGCCTGGATTAAAGTGCTGAGCCAAGTGGGAGAGCCTCTTCGCTGACTCGATTACGATCGAAAAGTTGGCACGGACACGAAAAGAGGGGGGATGAACGGGAGGGGAAAGGGAAGGAAAGGGAGAAAGAGCGAAAACTCCAGCCGGACTCCATTGCATGGAAAAGCTGGATGACCGGCGTTCGAGCTTCTAGCAATTACGTTCTAACTGTGCTAGCTCTCGCTCTCTCTCTCTCTCTCTCTCTCTCTCTCTCTCTCTCTCTCTCTCTCTCTCTCTCTCTCTCCCAATGTCCTATACCGTCTACATTGTATAGCCTAGTCGAGTTCTTTTTCTCCCTCTCGCAGGTTTTTCCATTTCTTATCCTCCAATTAATTTCCGCCTAATTGTATGCTTTCCGACACACTCTCTTGTCTTTCTTTCGTTCTTTTTTCTTCTAGTCGTACATCGTCGTAAATTGTTCTTAAAACGCTGATCGAAACTAATTTGATGGTTTACTGCCTTGGCTTCTTTTTTTTCGTCGATGTACTATCTCCGTTTTCCATGCCGAGAATTTGAAAATCGCAGTTTTATTTTGTATTGTACTTTTTATTGTTCATGTTCATCCGAGTATCGATTCCAAATGTTACCCATTGGAAATGATATTGTCGTTAGAATGTAATGGAGTATCAGAGCTGAGCATATATGGCACGAGCACTTGCATTTTATTGCAATGAAACTCCGTCAACTGACGTAAATACATAGGGTGACCTACATAATAACAAACTTTAACTGACCATAAATTATGCTTTTACACTGAGATATGAATGTCGAGAAAACGTGAAATTACCACGAATACAAGCCTCGCGTGACCTCGTTTTGGCTTACAAAAAAGACTCTTCGTTTGATGGCTTTCGAAAATTTACAGTTGGTAAATTACTTTTTTTAGCTCTCGATGTATTTCGTCTCTTTCAGCAAACATTCAATTAGTTTGCGTGTACGAAATTATGACTTGATTAAGGGCAAAGTTGTGACTATTGAAATACTGTCGGATATTAATCTTTTGCGAATGTTTCCAATATTATAATTATAGGTAACAGAAATGATGATTCGATTGCTGATTTTTATAATCATGAATTGAATTTAATTAAAAACTTTCAGTCTTCACTGTTTTTAAAATGCTTCTGCAAGAGCTATTGAAAGTCTTTGAAAATTAGAGCAGAGCAACAAATCGATAGCAGGTTATACAGTTATTTCTTGCTCGGAGAAACGAAACGCGCGTTCGCAAGGAAGTCAAAAAAGGATAATTAAAAGTCTCGTTAATTGAAAGGCGCGCTAGAGAAGGAGTAAAAATTTCAATCTCATCGCAAATTCCTGGCATTCGCCAACTTCTTTAAAAGTACGCTGTAGAAGGTAAGGTACAGTGTATCAAAGGAATGCGGAGCCGCAAGTCTCGGCCCGGCGAGCACCTTCCGCCCGGGGAATTTCGAGTCGAGCAGCAGAGCGAACATGTGTGTGGTTGAGTCTCCGCACATGTGAAAGTATTTGAAAAAAAAGTCGAACGCGGCATGTGACCGGGAGAGACTCGATTTTCCAACTAGAACTCGAAAAATCGGGAACGTGTTTTCCGTACGTTTGACGGTTGGCGATAAAATTTATCTCAATGAAATGAGAAAAATTTTCCATTGTTTTTTTTTTACATATTATTTAATTAGTTCTAAAGATCGATGAAAAAGTTACGAGGATGTAGTACATGAAAGATGAAAATCTATCCAAAATGAAAAGCGACCAACAAACGTTGCAATAACTATTTACATAAACTCTTGTAAAAGTTGGCTCGATATTTATGGTAAAATTAATTAAAAAATTTTCTCTGAAAACCACTAATTATAAATTAATGAAGGATACTTTTGATCATGTTTTTATTTACAAAATTTAAATAGTAAAATATTATATCATTCTCTTGGAACTATTTCAAAAAAGACAAATAATTTATTTCCTGATGGCTTATTTGATATAATTTATTACATATGTATATTTTCCATTTTATAATTTTGTTAAATTATCGATTATTAGATTCATCAAAGTTCGACAACAATCGAAATGTTTATATTCTACGAACAATTGGAAATAACATCAAAATTTTATGAATTGTAAGTCTATTAAAATTATGCCGGGTGATGTAGCAGCGGTTATTTTGAATATTTAATTAAAATAAATGTTTTCAGATTATTATTCAACACACCAGTAAGCAATGTACATATTTCTTTCGTAATTGAAGAGATGCAGGATATAAAGTTATTATTGCACCAATATTGATTTTCCATAAACTAACTGTTGGAACTTGGTGCCGTCTCATAGAAAAGCCACATCAATGTTAGTTTGTAACAATGATATTATAGAGAAAATAAATATGATTTATGGAAAGCAGTATAGCTGGGAGCAATAAAATATCTGCAGCTTTTAATTATACCTTCTCTGTACAATAAAAATACTTGAATTAGACTTTGTTACTATCTTATATTTTAGAAAATAATGAGAAATGAAATGAAGAAACGAATAGTTTATTCATAAAGGTGAAGTAATTAAAGCAAAACTTCGAAAAAGCGGGAGAAATTATGAGATTTTATTCATTAATTTTTAAATCCCTCTGTGATTATGTATTGAAATAAATAATGCAACGGAGAAGTATGTACTAACAAACGGTATGTGCATACACAGCAACAGCAACAGTCACATAAATGGTATCCGACGGGACGCATCGGAAGCGGAACAACGACAGTTTTGTAAAGAGCGAACATTTAGGTTTAATTTTCTTTTCTCAATGATTCTTATTCTCTACATGATATCAGAGATTAGAAAAAACAGTTACATGAATTTTTGTTGAGTTTACTTTTCCTTTGCCTTAATTCAAACGAGAAAAGCAAATATTGGAAATAGTCTTTCACCAGCGAACCTCTAAGTTTTTTTTCTCGCAAGATCTCATGTCAAATAGAATCCAATTCAAAACTAAATCCCAGCGGTAGATCCGTCTTATTTTCCCTGGCTACGTCTCTCTATCTCTCTCTCTCTCTCTCTCTCTCTCTCTCTCTCTCTATTTCTTTCTTCTTGCTTTTTTTTATACAGAAGTCGCACGTGACGAAAGAAGTGATCGTAAATTCGCGCGCACGCATTCTGAAACCCGCGGTATTTTTGTTACGTGCGGGGATTCGTGCCTGGAATTTCATTTCTCGGCGTAGGCGATTTCCTTAGAAGGGTCTCGCGCGATTGATTTTGTAGGCGGGGTGGCATTGAATTAAGATTGGAAAGTGAATGGATCGGTCACGGTGACGAAATTATCCCGGAAACGGTGCAGGAAATGAAGTGTCCCACTCGATACGGAAGCGCGAATCCGTACGTGAAAATAGCTGATCCTATTTTATTTGAATTGTGACTGTCGTAAATATAAGATCATTAATTATTATGCTACTGTAATTCCTTTTTTCTGATGTTCCTCTATCTGATTCGTTGTTTCAAACCCTGCTGCTAGCCAAGAGGTCATCTCTAAAGCAAACAAAAGTTTGCGCAAAACTCTATTCTAATATTTTCCAGAAATTATGCAATAATAATAATATATGGCGACTCATTATGAATCCTGTTTTATTGCAATTTTACAAAGCAACAATTCAAATAGCCTTTTAATGTTTTTCTGAATGTCTATAATACGCGTAACAAGAATTAAAATTTTGTACAGTCGTTTCTCCATGTAAAAAATTTACGTTACTAAACATTATTGAATTTATTTTAAAAACCAAAACGCAAACGCGAGCAATAAAAGCTGACAATCATGCAATCTTGATAGAATGATCATATCATATAATCAAAAGCATGTACATAATAAGAAAAGTCAATGAAGCCGTGCCAAATTACACATGAAAAAATATAATTGAGACAATGATCTAGACAAGCATTAAATAAAATTAACAAATGTAAAACAGGAAGCTAACGGCAAATGGATTGGCAGCGTTTTTTAATAGTAAAAACAAAATTTTTTTTGATATGTGAAAATTGTAATTTGCCCAATATTTGAAGTGAACCTTTCTGCGGAAAAGTGTATTGGATAGTGTAAATGAATAGAATTTCTACATAGAAGTTTTATACACACAGAGACAGCGCGGTTATTAAGTGCCGCAGGTGATTGGTAGCAGCTTCAACGGACAAAGACTAATGGAATTGGATGCTGAAAATTAATATATCAGCAGTAGATGAAACTGATTTTGCTTGTGACAGTTAAAATCTGTTATCTTTCAATACTTTCAGTTGTTTGGAAAATTCCGGGACGTTATTATTCAATAATTATAATCAACTTTTCCAACAACGACGATGCGTAAGTATAAAATTTGATAAACACTTTTATGCTCTCAAGTGGAAATCGTATAATAACTTCAAAATATACTGTTTCATCAAAATTGCAAACATTTCCGCGAGCACGAAAGGAGACCGTGTTATATGAATATAACAAATAATATCAAATTGATTATTAAATATCGTAATACAGTTTGTTTTTTGAAGTAAGAATGGAACCAATATCATGGCGTAGTGTAAAATTGATAAGCGTTTTTAAGTGACATTTTATCTATAATTGACTTGGGCAAATCAATAATGTTCTTATTACTATTACCACGTTATAAAAAAATTGAAAACCTTGAGGAAGCAGATTGTAGTCTAACAAAGGAATTTTCAACGTAATCCCAATAAACAGCTTCATTGCCTAGCTCGATTAAATGCTCTGCGAACGTCAAGAGAGCGCCGTTTAATTGACAATTTAAATTCATGCCGGCATGTCGGCGATGATTTATTACCCAACCGTAATAATTCAAACCTTTAATATTTGGTATACTAAACTGCAAACCGCGAGCAATATTTCATAGTTATTTGTTGTGCGATCATTCAGCAACGGAAATCTAATTGTTTCGTACAACGCATACTTTGAATTATTGCGAATACGAAAGTTAAGTACAACGAAAGAACTTTCAGAACGCCTGTCACACAAAGCAAACAATGTTTTCCTTCATCACTATTTCCCACAAAAGCTACTTTACGGAGTGCAAGAACAAAAGAATAAAAGCAACACGTACAATCACAGCAGATAGGCTGAGGTTGGCAGTAGCAATATCAGGCGCCGTCACTGTTTAATCACTGTGAACCTACACACATAAGCACTGAGTATACGCGCGCACGCGGATGCACAACAAGCAAAGAGAAGAGCGACGAGCCTCACGCACGCGAACGTCGCGGCGGTTCCCTCGCGACTGGCGCACCACTCGCACCCCAAGCCCCGCCTCGGCTGCCCTCTGACGCCGGCGCACCGTTTCAACTCTTGCTGCTCTACTACTGGGACAAAGTATACTACCTCGATCGACTGATTTTTTTTTCTTTTCTCGACTTTTCATTGACTTTTTGTACTCTCGGGCTGTTTTGAAGATACGAATAATTTTTTATGCTCAGTCTGGTTTGAAATACACTTTTCTTTTTATGCGACTGATCAATCACATATTAAGGCTAATTCTACGCAAAAATGAGAAATATTGTTCATTAATTGTGTTATTGATTACTGAATGTATTGATTGCTATTTTTCAATTTTAGCCCTCTGACCCCTCCCCCTGGTTTCTTTTTGTTATATACACACACACACA
>JAWWMK010030404.1:0-14239 GCA_035047105.1 Galeopsomyia nigrocyanea
GCGTTGCTGTCTTTATCTTAATTGCGCGTGTTTGTCTGCGGCAGGAAGGTATTTGTCTTGGGCGTCGCGTTGGTTTTTGGGAGACTGATTAAGATGTTGGCAAATGGCCACTTACACTTTCTCAAATAGACTTTATTATTTAATTTAGAACTGTATAATGGGAAAGTCAATGTTCAAGTAATCAGATTGGCAAGCATTAGAGATCAACAAAATGAAGTCAGGCGTGTAAAGCTCCAATAGCTTGACACACGATTAATTCACCCCACGACAAAAGGAAGTGTCACTTAGAATTATTTAAAGTTCGAATGTTGATTTTTGAGCTGCGGGTCTTTTCTCGTTAAGTGAGCCACTGTTTTCATCAGAGAAACTGCCAGTAACCGTCGTACTCGGTTCGGATTAGCATGATCACTCGCTTCTCTCAATCCCATCGGCAGGCAGCAACGCCCGCACAATTGCTAAATGAAAAGACCCATCAAACGCTGCCAACTAATGAGATTCAAGTGCACCGTGTAAAACGTTCTATTCGCTACGATTTAATATTTCATTGCCATTTTTGCCATGTCCTTGAACATTTTTATAATATATCTATTTGAAGAGAGGTAATACGTACATAGGCGTATAAGATATTCATATCCTCCGTAATTAGTTCCACCGGTTTCTTTATTCCTATTAAAATCTCAGACAATGTATATTGGAAAGTCAGACTCGACATCTGCCATGCATAATAAATTATTTTTCATTTCCTTCCACAACTCTAAGATAGAATATATATTTTCAAAAAAAAGTTATAAAAAGATGAGTTACGGTCTAACGATGTTAATAATTTCACGCGTTGCACAAAGCCCTGTTCAAACAAGGGATTCCCTCGGCGAAGGTGGCGGCAAGTCCTAAGAAAGTTCAGCAGTAGTAGCGAAAGCGTTGATTCATCGTGGAAGAGGCCGCGCGCCAACTTACCCACGACTCGCGGTTTCGAGTTTCGCACGACGCTCTAATTGCCCAACAACTCGCTTTCAACTGAGGAGAAATAAAAAAAAATCACACAGCGAGGACTCGCTTCTAAGGGCGACATTGATCCACGCCAATTGAGAACTTTGCCTCCATCTCCATTGACGGATAAATCAATCAGACGCCTAAAAGGATTCTTTTCTTTATTTCCTTTTGCAGGTGCTTCCTGTACGAAAAGATTCACCACGACAACAAGACTGAGTATCTGATATCGCAGTCGGGCGATCAAAGCTGTAACGGCCTCACTGCAGTCACCGAAGGGGCGCGCACTTTCCATTTCATCAAAGGTTTGTCTTTCCGGATTCCATCTGTCATTACATCCGCACAATCGATTATCGAAAGACTGACATCATCTTCTTTTTTTTCGCGTAGTGGATAAAGAGCACACAAAGTGCAAATATCCCTCGTGGGTGACGCAGCACCACGATTGGCACCTGCTCGACGGTTCGCGAAACTACCACTTCACCACTGGCAACTCTACCCTTAAGGTAACCTACCGCGACGAGTACGACCGAGAAGAGAAGGTCATTTGCCACAATCTCGAAAAAGTGCAAAGCGATCATCGAGGTACTGCCGTCAAACTCGTCGCTCACGTAACTAGCGGATGGTAAATTGCAAATCTATAAACATTGAAAAATAAAAAGTCTCATTTTTACCGATAACTCATTCTAAATTACAGCGACACTGGCTATATCTGCATGATCTTTCGTAAACGGGATGGACACGTCATCGAGATTCAACAGTCAAGTGAGTGTACACCCATTCAATTTTCTACCAACTCTCTCGAGTGATATTCAATTACGTTTAAAATGTATACTCGACTTTTTTCCAGGTCAAAAGATGATTATGCCGTATGAAGCTTGCACGCTCGATGACCCTTCGAAGCAACCATTTTCTACTTTAATCAGTAAGTATTTTTTTGTTTGCGTAGGTTGAATTTATATTTG
The DNA here is from genome assembly GCA_035047105.1 of Galeopsomyia nigrocyanea. Taxonomy (NCBI): domain Eukaryota; kingdom Metazoa; phylum Arthropoda; class Insecta; order Hymenoptera; family Eulophidae; genus Galeopsomyia; species Galeopsomyia nigrocyanea. The sequence goes on from JAWWMK010030404.1 coordinate 1,953, forward strand.
AACTGTTGTTTATGAATGATTGTATCTATTTATAGCATCGAATCTACACAAACGCTCTTGTCCCCAACCCGGACGTTACACGGTTCTTGATCTTGTCTCAACGCCTCAACTGAAACTTTCTCGACACCATCGAAGTCTCGTGAAAAGACGAGCATGGAACGGAGAGACTAACGAGGCTGGATCACCGAACGACGATTGTCAAAACACCGATGTACAAATTGGCTGCACATCGTCTGGACAAAACGAAATGATCATTCAAGAGTCGTGCAAGAGGACTGATACGGGTAAGATGGAATTTACAAAGATGAATCGTATCAAAAACTATATTAAAAAACACTACAATCAATTTATCTAAAGTTTCAGCCTACTCGTGTCACGGCAGCTGGGAGGAGAACGGCACATGGTACACCATCGTGTCGCGGAACAAGACTGGTTTGGAAAAGGAGACGCTGTGCGTCTCGATGCGAGTGAGCGAGAGCACGAAGGAATTACCCGGCAAAGTTGGCCGAGTGGAGCAGCAGGAACTGTGGCTCTCGAGGCCGCAGACTATCTGTCAAAGAAGCGTCTCTGCCGATCAGTGGACTTACAAGCTCGCCAATCAAGGTGCGTAAGAACTCTTAACTCTATAAATCCAATCTTGAATGTAAGATGTAGTGTAACATGCTATAAAGCATAATTTTCAAGTATGATGGCTTGTATAAAACGAGAGCTTGCAGAATAGCTTGACACGACAGTATGTAAATAACGCCAATGGCATTGTTGCGCAGGTGTATGCGAGGACCTGATGAAAGCGGCCTCCAGCTCGGCAGCATCGTCCAGCCTGATGAGGGTCTCGGTTGGGCTGTCACTCGGCGCGACGCTACTGTGCAGCATTCTGTCGAGATGATTTGTGGCCACCCCGTAGCCAACGCTACACGCTTAATGCGTCATCGATCTACTCGTTCCCCCCGCCGCACTTTGCTCGCGCGCTGACTCTGTGTGTACATTATATATGCGTGTATATTATTATATATGCAATCGCATGCGAATGTGTTGGTGGATAATAAGGTCTGGTAGCTATGATAATCGTGCGAATGGGGATCATGGAGTTGTAAACACAGTCTTATTTTTATTTGCCGGCTGGACTCATTGATTATTTTTATCTTTTTTGTTGAATATATATATATATGCCAAGTTGAATTTTATTTGTGAATAAATGCGAATTGTCATGTCTTCGATACTCATTGTCGGCTAAAATGCTTCGTGATATAATTTTATAATTAGTTTTGACTTCGTGAAACAAAATAATCGGATTTTTTAAGATTCTGAAAATTCAATTCATGCAATAAAATTCGAACATGATACAGTGACAATGATCATAGAAATGATGGCCTCCAAATATGACCAATTTGTTAACGAGTTAATGCTAAAGAATATTTTAGCTTATATTGAAGAGCATAGCTTCAGGTAATATGAATAAAATGTAATATAAATTGCGTGTAAATAATGTTAGGGTGTAAATGAGCTATATAAATTTCATTTTAAACATCGACTACAAGTGGCACTAGATGGGGTTCGATGACTACTTTCACACGATAACATTTGATAGTGTATTTTTGTGACTAAATGTGTACAATGTATATGATAATATTTGAAAATTATGTAGGTGCAAAGTTGCGAGAAAATTTACACAAGGGATAATAGCGTATAAAGATTTTTGATGATTTTCTATGAAGTTCTTTCGTACTTATCCGTAGAGAATCAGCCAAGTATAACTCGTTCTCCGTTTTATTTCTTATTATTTTTGTATGATATGTTCATAAACAAAAAAAAAGTGTTATTGTAGAAAGTTGTGCGAAGTTTCTTACAATCGAAATTAAATATCCTAAGAATTTTTTAAAACAGGCATGAAATGCTGGTTTTAAATTAGTTATTGATGCAAATTCTTATAGTATTTATTCAAAATTAATTATTGTTTTTTTTTTCGATTATTGAAGAATATATCAAATAGGTTAATCACGGAATCACATAATAAACTATGCAAGGCAAGTTCAAAACCTTTTTTTTCGTTGAAATAGCAAACTTTTTCACCCTGTATATACCGAATGTTATGAATTTGTTCATATGTAAAGTTTTTCTTTAACTTGCATTTAATACTTTATAGTTTTTATAAAAAATATTGCTTTCTGTCAATCTTACAGGTAAAAGAGTATTAACACACACTAGGTGTCGGTGGCAACGAAATAATTATAAGTGTATATAGAAAAGCGACGATTATCGAATATAAGATAATAAAGACATGATCTAAATGGAGTGAGAACGTTTAACGTTTTCTAGCTAACATAAACAGCAGAATTTTCTATGCTTTCGTATTGCATTTTCAGGAAAATAACGGATCTTGCTTGAGGTGTAGCAAACGAAAGATGTAATTATTTTTAGATAATAAGATGTGGAGTGTTAATATAGAGTTTGGTAATTGCAAGATAAAAAATCTTTTTGAAAAAGTCATTGCAAAAAGTTGAAAAATGTATAAAATAAACCAAGTGGCAACTATTTCTAATCAATTAACACGAAACAAAAAAATTTCTGTACAAGAGAACGATAAACGTATTATAGATACCCATATATTTTTCGTTTATCACTGTGATGAAAACATTGTAACAAATAACATTACATTAAGTCGGTTGAGTGTTTGTTCTCTTGATACTGTAAGACACATAAAATATTCTTAATGTATAACAATTGAATGTCGAGGCTTTAACAACAACAAAAATCTAAATATGTGGATGAATGATAGAAATGGAAAAAAGACGATACTATTGAATGAGACTTTAGCTAATTTCTGTAAATTCATACTCACCGAGAGGGATTACTCATGATTGTATTTTCGTGAAAAGAAGTGACGTGATAAATTGAGCTGATAACGGGATAAAGCAGATTTTGATACGAAGTAAAGTTTGTACCAAAAATATAATATTCACAATAAGAAAGTAATCACTTATAGGTATATCAATTGACGAAAAAAATTTTCATATAACAATGGTTAAAATCTGTTTTCTAGATATTGACTGGCAACGTAGTTGCTTAGTTATTGATTACATAGTATCCAATGTCAGCGATGATTTTTTATGCTAATCGACGTTGTATAAAAGCTCACATCATGTATAATGTTTATCATTATATTTTGAATACGAAATATACATAAGTGAAAATTCTATGAAATACTCGTCATTTTTTGTTACCTTCCTTTGAATTAACACAATACGTAAATTTATATGGTCTTGACGCGTTTCAGGGAAAGTTTTTCCAAACATAAAAATAACCGTCTATAGTCTATAATATATAATATACAATAATTCAGATCAATAATAACTATCTTAACAACCTAAGACACTAATATTTTCCTGTGTACTTACTATAATCCCATTATCTACATTTTAATATTTCACTATTATTATCATAGATGGTGAAATGCTAAAATGGTGTTTGTAAAATTTTATTTTCACATTTGCTATCGCGTTGGTCAAAAAAGATTTCACAACACAAGTGAAACAATATTATAGAACAAAACACGACAAAGTGAACAAAAGAATATATTTAATTAATTTAATTGTAAGTATTGTTTTCTCGAGTTTATTTTTGATACATCGCAATTATTACAAGCAAAAGAACATGTTTTTTATCAACAATGCTTTCGTTTTTCGATCGTTTCCTTTGAAATTTGCATGATGCGTAAACGGGGATATATTACGTAGAGATGAGATATTTCAATTTCATAGTACTTTTTTTCGAAGAAAAACTAATAAAAATCCCTAAGTCAAAATTAACTTGATGAAAAATTGTCCATTCTACAGTTAAGTCCCAGCAGTTAAGATACCGGAATCGTTGACCAGTATCGGACATTATAAGATGTTAAAATAATATATAGTTGACTATTTTTATATTGGTAATAAAGCATTTCACAACAAATATGAAATAATATTGTGGAATAAAATATGCCAAAATAAACAAGATTTCTTTAACTTGTAAGTATTATTTTTCTCAGATGTGTTTCTAACACGCATCAAGTAAAAGACTACGAAAATATTTTGTCACATATAATTTCATCTTCAGGTCCCTTCTATTCGAATTCGTAACGATGCAAATTGTATAAAAAGAGACGGAATACCTTCGCTTTATAATATTTTCATCAAAAGAAAATCAAGTTAAAAAGTTCGTAAAGGTGAAGTATTTACTGACTTTTTGTCTCGTAGCTGTCTGCGTTACCCTTGTAGCAGGTGAGTTTCAAATCATCTAGCCTTTTATAGATATGTGCAATAAAATAGTAATGATATGTATGTACCAAGCCTAGGACTTACAGATCACTTGGAACACGAATTATCAGAAAATTAATAAATTACGCAAAATAAATTGTGCCGATGTTCTTTTTATAGAAATAAATGCCGGTTTTATAAAGTTATGGAATATTTTCAGTAAAAAACAGTGCAAAAAAATAAAAGTAATTTACGTATACGACGTCATTCGAGTTCAATCATATAAATACTTTTTCAATTTAAAATATATTCCCGTCAGCATGCTACTTCTATCTGATTTTTTGGAATAAGCAACGAGATATGCAAAGTTAAAAGTATTTGAAAATCGGAATTAAGTTATTTCGAAGGCAGTTCTCCACCAATGTATAGTATTTTCATATAGTTATAAAAAATTAAAAAACATAATTATATAGGAACTTGAAACTGATACGACAATTTTTGTACTACGATTCATAATACAATTTAAACAATGGTTATAAAATTAGTTCTAAGCGTTATATCGATACTATATAATAGAATCTGCTAACCTTTTTTTTAATTTTTGATGCAGGGTTGTGTGAAGACAATACAATATGCCTTGAACGGTGTACTCGCAGACCTCCTAATAAAAAACAACCGTACTGTTACGATGGAATATGTCAGAGTGAACCATTTGAATTATTTGGATAAATCCAAAAATTTGGATTTTAATAATTCTTTCAACGGTTTATTTTGTGTATTCCGTAAACCATATAAGGCAAATTGCTAGAAATTTTTTTAACACAGTTCACTTATTTTCAATATTACCAGTGTTATCAGGCTATAAAGTTAATAAAATATAACGCAAACAGCAAATATAAGTTCATTTTCTTACTTCCCTAACTTTTTCTTTTCTAAAATATATGGGCGTATATAATATACACAAATCATTTTCTAGGACAGAATATTTTTTTTATATCAATCGAAAAGAAATAGCTACCGCGCGGTTTACTTGCTGTCACTTGACATGTACATTTGCCTTGGAAAATTTCACAACATAATTGAACAAATATTATAGAACAAAACGCTTTAAAATAAAGAAAAAATATATTTGACTAAGAAATATTGTTTCCTCAGGTATGTTTCTTATGTGTCACAAGTAAAAAAAACTAATAAATATTATTTTTTTCTCGGATGTTATCATCTTTTATCCCTTCCATTCAAATTTGTAACGATAAAAGGTATATAAGCAAGCGAAAACCGTATTGTATAGATGGAATATGCCACTGTTTCAGCCAGTCTGCATAAATACAATATTTTTTCCTCTATAAATCTTTCAATAGTCCCTTTTTGTATTTCACATACCTGAAGAATTATAATAAGTAATATGAGAATGTTCAATATTCTTACCTTTATTTTGAAAAATGAAAGCATTCAAAATAAAACGAACAGCAACTGATGGTTAAAATTTTTATTTCTATATTTTTTCCTTTTCTGAAATTGCACATAGTATCAAAAAAGTAATTACGGTGATTGAACTCGGTTATTTACGTAAACTTCCATTTCAGTTGAGTAATAAAGGTACATGTTACTGCTTTTATTAAAGTGCATAACTCAATCAATTTCCAGTTTTCTTAAGATAATATAGTAATCGAAGTATTTTTTTAAATACATTGAATGAAAACTTGAATCTAGAACTGGCGGCGTTTAAACACTGGTATATTAAAATCACACTTTAATTGAAAAATGATGACTTATTGAGGTTCGGGTAGGGTCAAATAGGATACTATTAGATTTAAAAAAAAAAGCATAAAAATCTTTTTTGTTTTTGTTTATGTATATTTCGTATTCAAAATATAATAATAAACATTACACATGATGCGAGCTCTCATACCACAACAGACAGCATTAAAACCGTATCTTACATTATTACCGTGTCGTTTATTTCGAATCGTCGAGCACATACGTTATTAGTCAATATCTAAAAACAGACCTTCAACGATTTTTTTAAATGAAAATTCGTCAAAAATCGATTAATATGTCACAACTTTCTCGTAGAAAAGTTTATACTTTCGTTACAAAGTTTACTCCGTATCAAAATCTGCTCGTTCCTAGACATTATAACTTCAAGTATCGTCTCCCTTGGTTTCACTTGCAACACAATGATGCATAGCTCTCTTAATTAGTTAAATTAGGTCCAGAGTATTTTAGATAGATAAGCAAAAGGCCCATGCAATCGTACTTTGTCTCATTAACCATCCCAGTTATTTACACACTTATTCACTCAATTCCCAAGTTATTGTAGCCCTGAAATCGATTTTTTATACTCGATGAATATCTGTTTCATAGTATTGAGGCAAGATAAAACAACACTCAACCGTTTCAATCTTACTTTTATACTTTTATCGTTATAATTATGTATTTATCACAGTGATAAACGAAAAATATATGCACATATATAATATATATTTATCATCTTCTTATACAGATTTTTTTTAATATCAATCGAAGAGAAATAGCCACCACATGGTTTATTTTACATTTCGTCAATTTTTCACAACAAATTTTTCAAATTTTTGGTTTCGCACAAGTATTTAAAATGTTCACAGTATTGAAACTTGACAATCCATTTTCTGCAAGAAATTACATCGTTACATTTCACGTCTAGATTCATTCTTAATAATTGGGTGAATACCAACAAAAAAAGAACACTAGGATGTTCGAGCAAACGTTAGTTATCTCCGATACGGAGGAAGCGTTGGACGCTTTTATTCAATTATAGACCTTGCATATACTTCGTTTATCTTATTCTTAATAAACACCTAATCTCTATATACACTTATAAACAATTTCGTTGCCACCGACACCCCTGGTGTATGTTTATAAATTTCAGCTGCAAAAAACGATTAAAAAAGCAATCACTTGTAAAAACCGATATATTTCAATTGACCTATACATTTCACCATGTAGGCTCTTAATAACAAATTTACAATGAAAAAAAATCTGCTGGGCAAAGATTGTATATACAAGCCAAATCTGTATTTACAGACTGTAGATTGTTTATGAATCTACATTTTAAGACAAATAAATTGTAAATTGTGTAGTGAATTGTTGGTTCGTTTCCATTCTATTTTCTAAATATAAATGCTGGTTGTAATAATTTTATCACGTGATTTCTTTATCTGTGTATTGAAGATGTCGATTGTTTATCGACATTATCAGTCCTAAATGTTAATAAATTACTAAACATAATTCTCAATGTGTTAATAAATAGTAAAAAAAACAGCATTTTATGCATGTTTTCTAATGTTTTTAGACGGTTAAATTCGTTTCAAATAATTTTCACTTAAATAATCATAACAACACCCAAGCGACGAAGTTTTAATTTACAAAACAACGTAAAATATCCGTTAGAAATAAAAGTAGATACGATGTCAGAATCACCTAATCTTCACCTACGTGTGGGAGAATTTTTAAATAAGTTTTTTTATCGATTTGTCTTGAGTTACTTCCTCTCCTGTTACTTTTTTCAAAAATTCCTTATTTACAATCGTAATATTAAATTATATATACATTCATGTGCATCCAGTCACAAAATATACTCGTAAATCTCACTTTGACTTCGACGTCAAACGTCAGGGAAATAAAATAGACATCGAATCATTTCTAGTACCTCATTCAGTGATCAATGTTCAAAATAAATGTCGCTTTGCTTATGTTGTATAAGTCAAGATGGTTTTTACACGGTGTTATACTACATCAAATTCATAATGATCTTGACACTGCTGCGAAGCAAGCTAGAAGTATTTTTCCGCATTATTCACTTCTCGATTGGTCATGCTAGGAGACTGCTGTCATCGTTATATTTTCGATTCAGTTATTTATCGAGCAGTAACATCCTTCACTGAGTAAAGTTGTACATTAAATTTTGCCTAAATTTCATTTATCAAATGCTAGATAAATAACCGATTTTCTTATCAGACAAAGGCACAGAGCTCCATATTCTTTGAATCACATTAGAGATCGTCCTTCGTAGAAGTTTCGTTTAAAACCAGATCTAATGAACTTGTCCCAATTATTAAACTGTGCTTGATTTTCTCAGAAGTATTGTTTCGTTTTCTACGTGAAATGAGTTCACTTTAGTTGTTAGAATGTTGCTTAGTCAATAATAGCGCTGCGTTCTTTCTTCTTTAGTACAAAAAAATGGGACCAATTTAAACCAATGTACAGTCATAATAATTTCTATTAAAGCTCAGAATAAAATGAGAAAAAAGTGCGAATTGAATTATTACTCTAACAACTCTAAAACCAGAAGATTAACTGATATATAAAATAAATAAAAAAACGATATAGCAAATCAATAATGATAAAAAAAATTTATACGCGCATTTTTTCCGATTCTATCTCCGCGCAGCAAAGTAAAGTAAAGTGAAAGTTTATCGAACGAACCGCAAAAAGAAAAAACAAAGTTCTCCCCAGCTTTTCCGAAACATACACATCTACACACTACCACCCGTATCACCCACGTTCTCGAATGTTATAAGACAGACAGCAGTCTCCAAACTTTTATTTTTCACTCTCCACCTCCTCTTCACCCTCGACGTACGCGCAGTTGACTATACACACATATTATATACATAGAGTTGGCGGTCGCGCGCGCGCTCGCGGGTACACAGAGAACAACAACAAAAAAAGAGAGAGAGAACGAGTATGGATCGATGGCGGCGCATTAAGAGCGTAACGTTGGCTGCTGTTGTCCGGCCACATATCATCTCGACAGGATACCGCACAGCAGCGTCACACCGACTGACAGTCCGACCGAAACCCTCATCAGGCTGGACGATGCTGCCGAGCTGGAAGCCGCCCTCATCAGGTCCTCGCATACACCTGCAACAGTGCCGTACAGCGTTATTTACATAGTGTCACTATGCGTCGAGTACTTTCTTTTTTGGTGGTATTGTTATAGGACTAGTCTATCACTTCGCCATTATGGAAAATTAATTTAGTATTGTAATAAGCTAATATCTCTATCAATTGTCTGCGAAAGTTACGAGTAGACTGTCACAACTTTTTTTTTTGCACGGCATACCAACCTTGATTAGCGAGCTTGTAAGTCCACTGATCGGCAGAGACACTTCTTTGACAGATAGTCTGCGGCCTCGAGAGCCACAGTTCCTGCTGCTCCACTCGGCCAACTTTGCCGGGTAATTCCTTCGTGCTCTCGCTCACTCGCATCGAGACGCACAGCGTCTCCTTTTCCAAACCAGTCTTGTTCCGCGACACGATGGTGTACCATGTGCCGTTCTCCTCCCAGCTGCCGTGACACGAGTACGCTGAAACTTTATGAAAAGTAATTTTATAGTATCGCTCTTCTAGCTTTTCGGGGAAAAAATGTATCAATAATTATTACATCGAAAATAATTTGTCTGTGGAATCGACAGTGAACTATTGATTGAGACACATGAAAGTAACGTCTATTAAATTTGTTATTAGACAGAAATAACAATCGTGCTTTAATACAGCATCGATATAAATGGATAACTTTATAAATCTAATAACAGAATATGCACTGACAAATACATTGACTCGATAAATATAATATATAAACGCGGAGAGATACCAAAACTTCGCTTGGCAATGCATAATTCTACATTCAGCCGTTCGTCAATGTAAATAATTAGAATCTTACCCATATCGGTCCTCTTGCATGACTCTTGAATGATCATCTCGTTCTGGCCAGACGACGTGCAGCCAATTTGCACATCGGCGTTTTGACAATCGTCATTTGGCATTCCAGCCTCGTTGCTCTCTTCGTTATACGAGCGTCTTTTCACGAGACTTCGATGGTGTCGAGAAAGTTTTAATTGAGGTGTTGAGACAAGATCAAGCACCGTATAACGACCGGGTTGTGGACAAGAGCGCTTGTGTAGATTCGATGCTAATTGGATGAAGAACAGTAGTTAGTATTTAAAATAAATTTCATATAAAAAATATTCTGCAATTATTTGATTATAAAACTAGATTATAAAATAGACTTACTGATTAACGTGTCAAAACGTTGCTTCGACGGGTCATCAAGCGAGCAAGCTTCATGCGGCATAATCATCTTTTGACCTGGAAAACGGGTAAAATTTTCATTGAATTGAAAACGTTCAATTGAATATACGCTAACGAACGTTCGCGTAGAAAATTGAATAAAATTCTACTCACTCGATTGCTGGATCTCGATGACGTGTCCGTCCCGTTTGCGAAAGATCATGCAGACGTAGCCAGTGTCGCTGTAATCAAGAGCAAGCTCTCAGTGTGATTGCCCGCAACAAAGGCTTCTTTTTTTTTAATTAGAATAGAACTTACCATCCACTAGTGACGTGAGCGACGAGTTTGACGGCAGTACCTCGATGATCACTTTGCACTTTTTCGAGATTGTGGCAAATGACCTTCTCTTCTCGGTCGTACTCGTCGCGGTAGGTTACCTTGAGGGTAGAGTTGCCGGTGGTGAAGTGGTAGTTGCGCGATCCGTCGAGCAGGTGCCAGTCGTGGTGCTGCGTCACCCATGAGGGATATTTGCACTTTGTGTGCTCTTTATCCACTACGCGAAAAAAAAGAAGATGATGTCAGTCTTTCGATAATCGATTGTGCGGATGTAATGACAGATGGAATCCGGAAATACAAACCTTTGATGAAATGGAAAGTGCGCGCCCCTTCGGTGACTGCAGTGAGGCCGTTGCAGCTTTGATCGCCCGACTGCGATATCAGATACTCGGTCTTGTTGCTGTGGTGAATCTTTTCGTACAGGAAGCACCTACAAACGAAAATAAAAAAAAGAATCCTTTTAGGCGTTTGATTGATTTATCCGTCAATGGAGATGGAGGCAAAGTTCTCAATTGGCGTGGATCAATGTCGCCCTTAGACGCGAGTCCTCGTTGTGTTTTTTTTTTACTTCTCCTCAGTTGAAAGCGAGTTGTAGGGCAATTAGAGCGTCGTGCGAAACTCGAAACCGCGAGTCGTGGGTAAGTTGGCGCGCGGCCTCTTCCACGATGAATCAACGCTTTCGCTACTGCGGCTGAACTTTCTTAGGACTTGCCGCCACCGTCGCCGAGGGAATCCCTTGTTTGAACAGGGCTTTGTGCAACGCGTGAAATTATTAACATTGTTAGACCGTGACTCGCCTTTTTTTTGGAAATAGATATTCTATCTTAGCTGTGTGCTAGGATATGGAAAACAATATATTATGCATGGCAGACATCAAGTCTGACTTTCCAATATACATTTTCTGAAATTTTAATAGGAATAGAGAGACTGGTAAAACTATTTACGTAGAAAATTAATATTTAAAGCTCATATACGTATGTATGTACTTCCTATCTTCAAAGATAAGGAACTCTAAGAATATTCGGGAAAGTAGCAAAAATAGAGTAATGAAATATTAGAACGTAGCGAATAAAATGTTTTGCTCGCGGCACTTGAATCTCATTAGTTGGCGACGTTCGGTGAGTCTTTTCTATTAGCAATTGTGCGGGCACTGCTGCCTGGCGATGGGATTGAGAGAAGCGAGTGATCATGCTAATCCGAACCGAGTACGAGGGTTAATGGGTGCGCTGCTGACTCGCTGATGAGAACAGTAGCTCACTTGAGAAGAAAAGATCTCTGCTACCCGCAGCTCAAAGACCAACATTTGAACTTTGAGTGACACTTCTACTCGTTAAGGAGCAAATTAAACGGTTCTTGGGACGGTGAAGATTTTCAAGTAATTCAATTTGCATCGACAATTCCGATTCGTTGTACACTCTTGTATTTTATACTTTTTATTGACATTTTAATTTGAAAAAATACGTTATCTTATCATTTATTCTTTACTCAAGGCGAAATGATAGTTATAGAAAAGTTGAAGCATTTATTGACTTTTATCTTTTTGATAAATTGAAAGTGGCCATTTGCCAACATCTTAATCAGTCTCCCGAAAACCAACGCGACGCCCAAGACAAATACCTTCCTGCCGCAGACAAACACGCGCAATTAAGATAAAGACAGCAACGC
>JAWWMK010030415.1:0-14238 GCA_035047105.1 Galeopsomyia nigrocyanea
CAATTACTTTTTTTTTATCGATTGCGAGAAATTAAAAAAAAAATAGTGGACATGTTAAAAAAGGCACTCTGTATATTAAATGTCACATGCTGTAAAGCGATTCGCAGTACACGGCGAAGATCGACGAGATGTTTATTTCTAAGAAGAAAAAGAAGAAATGTTACTTAAGAACAATGATGGACAAACATTAACGGCATACTTCGAGCTAAATAAAACTGACGAAAATTCTAGAAAATATCTTTATTATAAAATAGCCAATATTTTACACTTTCGATAATAAATTGAAAATATGTAAAATTTTCAAACTTTCGATAGCTCGTTTATAAGTTTTCCCTTTATTCTTTAAAATGAGCCCTCACACGATAAATTAGATGATACTCCGCCAGAGTTATCGCTCTTTGAAGTGAACAACTTTTTTTCAGCACGCGAAAATTACCACTTTCAAATTACACAATCGGTCGTAATATTTGACCGGAAGCAAAGTTTCAAACGTATGATATTTCATTTTGTAGCTTCCGCTTTACCCTTTAAAATGAGCTGACACACGATGAATTTGACGATTTTTACTCCGAGTTATCGCATTTTGAAACAAACTTCTTTTTTTTACATAAAATTTAAAAAGTTGGGAAATGCAAATTTTCAATAAGTTTAGAAAAATTTAACCGGTTCACTTGAAAATGTAATCAGAACTATATCTAGGGAGAAGAAACATAATCGTAACTTTAGCCGTTCAAATGTAATCATGGGGACACAGAAAGAAAGAAAAAGTAACCACACACATACGCACACACATACATACGCATATTTTTGGAGATCCGGACATTTTCTAAAGACATCATATTCGTCATCAGTGACCTCGAAAACGTAGAAAAACATCAAAATTGTGCAATCCAAAAATTTCACTGTTACAAAGCTTGATGAAGCTAAAAATAAATGCATTTTCATTGATGGACCAGGTGAAACTGGCAAAAGTTACTTATTAAATCTTCTGATTGACTATTTAGAATCACCCAATATTAAATATCTATGCGTGGTTGGGACTGGCATAGCAGCGAACTTATTAAAACATGGAAAAACAGTACACATGACATTCAAACTCCACTATCTCTTACACAAAATAAAATATGTAATATAAAATCAAACTCCAAATATAGAAATGCAATGAGGGATATACAAGTAATAATTTGGGATGAAATATTATTGACATCAAAACTGGCGTTTGAAGCAATCGACCTTCTACTCCAGGACGTATGTAACACAAACAAACCATTTTGTGGTAAAACTGTGATTGTTTCAGGTGATTTCATACAAACTTTATCAGTTCTTCAAAATGGGAGTCGTACAATAATCATTGAAAACTCAGTTAAAAATAGTCATTTGTCCCAGGTATTTATTCATGGCTCTAACTGAAATTTTACAAATCAATGATGACGACCAAATTTGTAATAAGCGGCTACAAAGAGTGGGCGAAGGTAAAAGAACAACTAAATATGAAAAAGATAATGAAATACTTGAAATACCCAATAAAATGATTGTAACTAACAAAGACATCGTCAAAGAATCATTTGGAACAAATTAAAAAGTAAACGACAACCCAATAAACAAGAAAGTTACTTTGGCTATGATAAATGATGACGTGATGCAAATTAACAATGAGATATTACATATCATGGAAGGACAATCAACTAAATATTCAAGCATTCCATCCATCCATCCATCCATCCATCCATCCATCCATCCATCCATCCATCCATCCATCCATCCATCCATCCATCCATCCTCACAAATTATACTTAAAAGCAGGAGCCGTAATAATATTATTAAGAAATGTGAATCTTAACGAAGGACTATGCAATGGAACAAGATTGATAGTACAAAAGTTGCATAAATATTCTACTCAAGTTGAAATTGTAAGTGGAACACTGAGAGGAAAATCAGTATTGATACCAATAATATGCTTAACACGATCAAAAGATGATTGACCATTCAATATAAAACGCAAAGAGTTTCCAATCAGGCTAGGTTTTGCCATGACAATAAATGAAGCTCCAGGGCAGTCGTACAATAATGTCGGAGTTAATCTTCCAACTCCTATTATTAGTCATGAAAAATTATATGTTACTCTGTCTAGGGTAAAACATAAAATAAATTTGAAATTACTATTACATAACAATGTCATATACGAATAAAGCGGGAGATAACTCCATCCTCCCTCCTCCTTCATCCTTGCTCACTCCATCTTCCCTCCTCCTCCATCCCTCTTTATCGCTGCCCCTCTCGCATTCTCCCTCCCTCCTCATTCCCTCTCCATCCCTCCACAGTGACCCCCTCCCTCTTTCTCTATCCCTCCTCACTTCCTCTCCATCCCTCCTTCTCCCTCGCTCCTCACTCCCTCTACATCCTTCCCTCCTCTCTCCTCCTCCCTCCTTCACTACCTCCCCATCGCTCCTAACTCCCTCCTTCTCCCTTCATCCTTATCCCCCTCATTCCTCCCCCTCCCTCCCTCCTTGTTCGTCCCTGCTCCTCACTCCCTCCTTCATCCTCCTTCTCCTCACTCCCTTCCCTTCACTCCTTAATACCTCCTCACTCCCTTCCCCTTCATCCCTCCATTCCGCCGCACCCTCCACCCTCTTCTTCACTCCCTCTCCTTCCATCCTCCCCGCTCCCTCAAATCAAAAGATGTTTATTTCCGATCCGACAGTCACGTGACCCCACGGATCCAAAGCTGTAAAGTGACTGTAGGGTTCAAGAAATAAAGGGACCAATCAAATTGCACGAATTTTAAAATTTCATTTTCATGGGAAACCATAGGCATTATCTCGGTCCCCAACCGTGACCCTGACCATGTGATGATATCAATGAACAGCTCTCGGTGCCCCTATCTAATGATGGTTCCAGATTTTGATTCCAACCATCATGGGCGAGCCATTGGCAAAGAAGTGAACGGACCACGCGAAAAATCGACCCTGAGGATTTTTGAGGTTTTACTTTAATATAATAGTAGATTTCAGAAATGCAATGTAATTTTGGATAATTTGATATGTGTTTAGCTTTTTCATTCAACGAATGCACGTAATACACTGACACTCGTCGTTCATTTGGCTTCTTTCCGCATCATTCGTTCCCCCACTATCTGTAAATCACTCTTATTCTCTCTCTTTCTTTAATTTCTCTTTCTCTTTCTTTGTCTTTCTGACCTGCACGCATTTCTTCTTGCTAAGTTTCAAAGACCTTTCGCGCGTCACGCGTGAAATGCTGAGCTTGCACTCTGCAAGTGACGCTTTCTATGTGCGTTAAATTTTATCATTGGCCGAACTTACTAACTCAAAATAATACTTACTCAATGATAAAACTCAACAGACATATATTTTTTTTTAGCAAAAGTGAAAATGGAAAATTGTGACTTAACGTCATTACCGTGTATTTTAAATGAGAAAAAATGCTTTCATTCTGCGCACGATTCCAGACAAACCACCGAACCGATTTTAACGAGCGAGGTCTTATTCTCTTCATCATTTAATTCCTTATGCTGTTTCTGTCTTAGAATTTTCATTTTGATCCCAAAACAAATTGTACAAAGACTTATTCAAAATAATTTCCAAAAATTTAGAAGCTTTTTTTTAAATTGCGTTATAAAAAAACAATGAAGGCCAAATTTAAAAATCTAAGAGAGGGACAGCATAGGGAATTAAAAAATAAAGAAAATAAGACCCAGCACGTTAAAATCGCTGCAGTGGTTATCTCTGAATCATGCGCAGATTGAAAAAATATTGAAATATATATGTATACATATATACATATTTTTGCTCCACAATGATAGTTGATTTGAGTCATACTACTGTAGATTACTGACGAATTAAAGAAATTAAATAAAAAGAATCATTTTTTGAAGTTTAAAAGCTTATTCAAAAACTTTGAGTTGTTGGGTGACGTCCTTAAACCTAACTTCATGTTCTTTTAAATCTCGAGCGATCACTATTATATCGTCGAGATACACATAAAGTTCGTGTTGTTGTAATCCCGCAAATATCAAGTCCATCATACATTGGAATGTGCATAGGGCGTTCTTTAATACCATGTTATTCAGTTCGTCGTTACTGTTAGTTTGCATAGCTACTTTCTTTTATAACCATTTTTCTTTAATGTTATTTTTCATCTTTTCATGTTATTTTTACAATAGAATTAGTTGATGATATGATTGTGGGTGTATATATAACTCGAATATGATTAAGAATTATTCAATGAAAATAATGACGAATACGTTGAATTTTGGAACACTGATATTCGCATTCTACATAATTATCGTGATTTTTTTTCACAATCGGAGTACGAACAAAAGTGTTGAAGAAAAAAGGGATAATGCAAATATAGTTTTAGGTCAAGTTCTATGGCGTTATTAAGCGACCTGTGCAACTTCATGATTGTAAACAGCGAGTTATGTTTGGTTAGCCAAACACGTGTGAATCGTTGGTTACGTATTGTTATATTCGGTTCGATTTTTACAGAGTTTTAATCGATAGTGTAAATGCAGTGTTTAACCCTAATGAATATTTTGTGCGCTTAATCCTAATGAAAAGAAGAGTGATTTGTTTACTTGCTATTAGAAGTAAAAGTGGCGAAGAGTAAAAATGTCAAATTACCATGTATATTGCACGATTCACAATAAACCCTACAAATCTCTCCTTTCGGGCTGCCATGGTCATGATCAAAATTGCTACCGAATTGTGCTGAATTCCATCTTCATATTAGCTGTAAAGATGTCGCGGTAATCTCCATCTACTTTTAGACTCTGAGTTGCCATGCTGACCGAATTCGGATTCAACGTCTTCATAAGTTCAAAGTGAACATTTCCAATGGTAAAGAAGGTATAATTTCTAATGCCTACCAATTTTCATCAAAAAAAGTAAAGCCGCAGTGTGTTGTTGGTATATGCTACACGCAAAATAACAACATGACGTGCAACGTTGCAAAAAAAATCAACTAGTGTAATTCGTAGAGAAAACTGTAAATAATTATATGAGCATAGCGATTGTGTGAAACATTATTGTTAGTAATTAATATAGTCGCTAAACTGCTCGGATTTCAAATTATCAGCGTATCTGAAATCTATTTATTTTCTTGCTTTTCATTAGGAATCATTTCAACCCACTTTTGCTCGCAATATGCGTATACAATTAATAAATGAATTTAGAATTATCAGCTTGCTGCAAATCATCATATCTTTTGATTATTTTGATAAATTCATTCATTAATTGAATGATAAATACACAAATACTCATCATTAAAATTACGTATACATAATATCGTACACAATACGTTTCACGTTGAGCCGTACGAATCTCTTCACCTATCGCTGCTGACGCCACTGCCAAAGGGTCTAGCCGAGTAAGATGGTCAAATCTGCCTTTGAGCCATCGAAAAAAGTAACTGGGCCATTATGTTCCATATGTACAGAAACCCTTTTTCCCAAAATTTCAGACTTTAATATCAACTTGGGGTCAAATAGGACCCCATTTTGTGTTTTGGGGGTTTTTGACGATATATCGGTCAATTTTTGAGCTAGAAAATATTTTTTTTTAGTTTTCTAGGGGTTTTCAAGCCCTACAAAATAATCCGATCGAAAAAAATTTTGGCGCCAAATTCAAATTTTTATTGCGTTCTAAAAATTTCAAATTTTTTTTTTTTAAATAAAGACAGTCGCATCGCTGAAAAAAATATATGTTGTGTCTTTTTACTGCAAAAATATCCCTGAATTTTTTCAGATTTTTAAAATTAGTGGAACATTCTCAAAAAAAATAAAAACTACTAAAAAACACGGTTTTTTTTATTTTAGCGCTCTCCAGGTAGATCCTACAATAAAATAATCAACACCATTGTATTCTACGTCAAAAACTACATCGAAAACATGCATCACACTTTTTAAAATAATATGATCCTTCATTAATTTTAACGAATAAAATTATTTTCTACGCCGGTCGACTAGGCTGACTGTATAGACACTTTTTTTTTAATTCAAGACCAACCCAACATTATTTTCGAACAAACAATACACGTTTTCGATGTGATTTTTCACGTAGAATACAATTGTGCTATCATTTTCAGCAGTATGCATTCACACAAATCTGTTGTTAAGGGGGTAGGGTAGGGTACCCCAACATAGTCAAAAAAATCATTTTTCTTTTTTTGCCTTTTTTTGGCCTAATGGTTTTATAGAATCATTATCTTAAGTTTTAGAGCCAAATTTTGCAGTATACCCTATTGAAAAAAATGACGTTTCTGACGTCTATAAATGACGTCAAAAAAAAGACATGATTTCATATATTACATTAAATATATTGTTATTAAAAATAGAAAAAGTATTAACAAGCAAAAATAAAACATAGTAAAATATATATGAAAATTTGAAAAACTGAAAACTCATTTTTTTCAAAATTGAATATCTTAAAAACCCCACCCTAATTGACGCGAATTTTGGATATGTTATTTAAGGCCGCATAAGCTATCTTCCGACAAAACCGCAGCTCCACGATTTTTTCCGTTCCTAAAATACGGTCTTTCAAAAACAAAATGTCATTTTCACATGCTTGAGCTGGTAGTTTTTCGCTTCTAGGGCTTCTAAATCAAGTCCAATGATAAATCCAATAACACCATTGGATTCAGCGAGGAAAAAAACATCGAAAACGTGTATCACATTTTTGGAAAAATTATTAGGTTGATCTTAAAAATTTAACAAATATAATGAGGTCCCACACCGTTGAGTATGGCACCCCGGCTCAGGGCGAATATACGCGAAATTTCATTTCATTTCATTTCATTCAAATACGAGGTCAACACAGCACTATTTCTATACAAGTGTCATATGATTTCGGTGTATTTTTCCCGTAGAATCCAATGGTGCAATTAGTTTTATCGTAGCACCTTCCTAAAATGCGGTAGACATGAAAAAACTGTGTTTACATTAATCAAAATATCTAATTTTTCACTATTTTTTCGCTTGTTGAACTTTTTAGATATGCGCTGCGATAAAACTAATAGCACCATTGGATTCTAGGGGAAAAAATACATCGAAAACATATGAAACTTGCATAGAAATAGTGCTGCGTTGACCTCGCATTTGAATGAGAAAAAACTTAAAAATAGTCATCTTAATGGACAGTGTGGCTGTACCGTCCGAGCGGAGTGGCGAGGTGGATGTAAATCATGCAGTGGATGGAGGAATTAAAGAATTATCGATATACTACGTTGATAGCCTGTGCCACGGACGTACCAGCCGTCGACTGCTACATCGGGATTTTTCGCGCCTAGCGACAGCGCGTCATCGGCAAGCCGGTGGTCATATCGCTGATGCAGCGCTCTCGCTCAAGTTAGCAACCGTGCGCCACGAGCCGGAGCTCGTGCCTAAAACGCCGATGCATCAAAGATGCAAGTAGCAACAGAACGATCGGGATCGTTCGAGGCGTCGGCTTGGTAACCTCGCGACTTCCCTCCGACTAATTGGCACGTGCGAGGTAGTCGCTCGGACGATCTATAAAAGACCGAGCGCAAACGGTACCCGCTCTCTAGTCCGCCGACCTTCGACTGATAAGTAACGCTAATACGTATTACATCCATTGCGCATATTAGCCATTTGGCTATCGAACCTTAGGGCCAGTACGCGTAGCTGCACGTTCACTCACTACTCTCTCTCTCTCTTTCTCTCTCTTTTGGATCCCATTATTGAATCTGAATAAATACGCATAATAGGGAATCCACAGTGTTCTTTATTCATCTAGCCCGCGTTTGCTCTCACCTCGCCAGGGTAATTTCTGGCGAAGCGACGGCACGAAGTACCCTCAAACTTCG
Source organism: Galeopsomyia nigrocyanea (assembly GCA_035047105.1). NCBI lineage: Eukaryota > Metazoa > Arthropoda > Insecta > Hymenoptera > Eulophidae > Galeopsomyia > Galeopsomyia nigrocyanea. Next base: position 7,843 of record JAWWMK010030415.1, read on the forward strand.
CATCTTTTGGTGCTAGGTGTGGGGTTCCTGTCTACAAAGGAATTGGGAAATTTTTCTCTTTTCACCAGTTTACGAGCGGGTGATTTTTTTTTGTTCCTTTCACGAATTTACCCTCCTGTGTGAATCATCATCTATACTCAAGATCCACGGCGAGAAAGATAGAAAGGAAGTAATACAACATGTCAAACCAGCTACGTGTCGTTTTCATCTTAGCCCTGATTGTGTAAGTATAGTTATTTTTGCGATAATCTTGTGTCCCCCGTGGGGAATCACACGTACAGATTTCAACAAACCATAATGTCGGTAAATTTTTTTCTCTCTCTCTCTTTCCTTAAGTGCGCGGCGTGATCAAAAAGCGTTTTTTTAATTATTATTTCGATTATCCATTACACTAGAGCAGGATATCCGTCTTGTTTATTTTTTCGGTGAACGTGCATAAGTTATTGAGGAGTAATTTTGTAATACACAAGTAATATAACATATTATACAATACAGTAGTGCTGATAATTATAAGGCACCCTACTCCATTTAAAAAACATGTAAAAATTCATGGTCAACTTTGACCTCTCGCCATTTTTCGAAAAAAAACTTGTACGCAAATTTGGAGAAAAGCATTGTGTAGCTCTGTTCAAGCCCTTCAAAAAACATTTATTAGAATTTCTTTTCCTTAAATTTTAGTGCAGCTAAAAACATTCCAGTTCTAGAAAAAAAAGCTCAAAATCCTATTAAAATGCCCATTTATGGTGATTTTTAGCATTTTTGCTAGAATTGAAATGCTTCTAGCTGTGCTAAAATTCAAGGAAAAAAAATTCTAATGAGTGGTTTTTTAAAGGCTTGAACAGAGCTAAAAAATACTTTGCTCCAAATTTGCGTACAAGTTTTTTCCGAAAAATGGCGAGAGATCAAAGTTGACCATGAATTTTCACATCTTTTTTTAAATGGAGTGGGGTGCCTTATAATTATGAGCACTACTGTAATGAGGAACCCGTTAAATAACACGGAAGCTGCCGCGAACGCAAGCACGAATGCAAGTGCGGATCACGAGGTGTTGCTACCTCAAGAACAAGTAACAAATTTAGGAATACCATTGCCTCCGTCTATGCCGCCTAATCCTAATCTCGTCATTAGAGCTCTTAACGATGGTAGACAGCGACAACCGCTTCCACCTATCGGCTCCACAGATGAAGTATTTACTGTCGCGGAAATGGCTGTCCGAGATCCGAGAAAAAGCCGATTAATCACAGCCCTTGACAACTTAGACGCGGCCATAAATAGTCCGAATCCAAACTATACTCAAATAGATCGGAAAGCTTTTCGTATATCTAGATACTATATAAGCGAAGATTACGCGCGCAAGCCGAGCGAGATGCCCAAATGGACGCTTACAGCAATACAGGCAGTGTACCACGGCGGCTTTTGCGCGACAAATCTCCTTTACTAAACGCCGCAAACACGATTAGAAATAATAACGGGGCCGGCAACCGTTCAGAAATAAACGCAAATTCATCACGCGCAATAGGAAATAATAATATGATCAATGAACAAGGGGATGCAGATAGTGAGAGCAGCACGGATTAAGACGAGAATCCAAACATGAGAATAGCGCCAGTCCAACAAAATCAGGTGCGTGATCAAGCCTCGAGAAATGGCTCGGGTAATGGCATGGCTGGCAGTAGCGACCGCGTGCGTGAAACTGAACAGGTACAACAAAGATCGGAAAATTTTGATTTAAGCGCTAATCGAAGCCATAATTCAAATCACACCCGATCCTTATAGGTTTTATCCTGGGGCAAACTTTGGTCCCCCGGACGTGTGGCATAATTACCCTCCTCTCATGCCTTATTTCCCACAACCTAATTTTGCGCATTCGGAATATGGCTATTTTCCACAAACACCATTTGACAGAGCAAATTTCGAATGTAACCTGTGGCGATCGTACAGTCAACATATTCCTGCAAACAACACGGGCACTCCAAACGATGCCAGCACTCCAAATTATGTTACCATGCCAAATAATGTTATTACGCCAAATAATGTTATTACACCGAATAAAGCTATTACGCCAAATAACTTTACTACACCAAATAATGCTATCACATTAAATAATGTTATGACGGCAAATAATGCAAGCACGCTAAATAACAGTAACAACATGAACAATCATATGAGTAACAACGCCAATTCATATTAAAATTCGGCACATAATACAACACCTGCCTCCAGAACTTTGACACCGCAAATTGAATACTCTCATTGCATCAGGCGCCGAATGCGATTACTACGTTTGACGGGAACCCCGACATTCTCAGTCTGTTTTGCCGAGCAGTCCGAGACGTTATGAATATGTTTAGGCCTCAAGCCGAGCGCTGGATTCTCAACAGCTTGGCTACGAAATTAAAAGGCAAAGCGGAAAAAGCTTACGCCGGCAGGATAGCCTCTTACGAATCAATTAACCGGCTTCTGTCTGATTTGAGTGCCCAATACATAACCGTAGGAGGTGTCGACGCGATCTTATCACAAATAAAAGTTATTTGACAAAAGCCGGACGAAGGGGATCTGACTACGGACTCCGTGTGCAAACCTTGCATAATCGACTATTAAATATATAGGACTCTAATCGCTCACTAACTATCGAGGAATTACTGACGTATAAACGAAATACAGAAACCGAAGCCCTCGAACAATTCCTGTTCGGGTTTAAAGGCTGACTAGAGCCCCAAGTTCGATCAAAAAATCCGAGAAATTTGCAGGAAGCCATAAACGAGGCTATGCTATTCTAGCAGAAAACGAGTGCTCGAAAATTTGAGGAATATTACGGACCAGAAATAAAAAGCCCACCAGCATAGTTCGAAGATTTTATGACAGGACACGGGAGCTTACAGTCGCATCCGCCTAGCAACACATTATTCAGTCATCAAAACGCTACATCGACACCAAAACCGGCAGTAATCCGAAACACTGCGACTGCAGAGACATGCAATTATTGCAAGGCCACGTGCCATGTTGAGGAAACTTGCAGGAAAAAGAATCATGACACCAAAAACTGTCTATACTGCAATAAGCGCGAGTATCTGATTCTGGAATGCTTTAGTCTTCAAAATGCAGTCAAAAACCAATTAATTAATTAGCAAAGCAGCTGTCGATGCAAAACCCGACTCACCATATAATAACTCTTTGCAAGCTTATAATCAACAACGTATCAATTAGAGAAACAACTATAGAAGCAACAATAATAATCATCGAAGTAACAACGATTATTACGAAAATGACAACAATAATTACGACCATGGAAATCGTCAAGGAAATAGATACGACAATAGACCACGATATCAAGGCAAAGGCAGAAGAGATAATAGACCACGCTATCAGCAGCATAACAACAATAATAATAACCGCCGTTATTACTCTGGGCCGAATGACAAACATAATAATTACAAAAACGATAGTAATTATAGTGAACCCAAGCGAGATGATGAGAAACGCAAAAAAGATCCCAAGGTATCCAACAGCGAGCATTTAAACTCGCAGGATGCTCGACGCCTGCAAACATACGTCAACGGAGGAGTCAGTTATTCAGAAGTAAAATTGTAATATTAAACTCGCCGTCACTGCATATAGACCAATCTTCGATTTAAAAAGCGAATATCTTAAAAAAGGATCCGGACGAATTATTTGTCTATCTGAATAACGTTGTCGTATTTTCGAAAGATTTAAATGAGCAAGATATGCATTTTCGGAGATTAATTGTGTGACCAGAAATAATAAATTCTTATCTAAATGCTAAGCAACCCGTATTTGATTCACCTCATAAATTTGTTACTCCAACAGCAAATAAAAGTTCTTTGGCGAAACTCGGCAATTATCTCTTGAGTCACATGGACAACGAAATTGACACTAGATTAATGGGAAAATTCGGAATTTCTGTTTTTTTTTGCTTGAAATTGTACGTGTGCAAGAAAAATGGTGTGTGGAGAAAAGCGGTAAGAATTCCGTGGGTTTTCTTTGTCGTTGGTCGAAATTCGAAAACGGCCATTTTGTGATTTGAAATTTTGGTAAGACAAAGGCTGCGACGACGGTTACTTTGCAAAGTCAACAGTGACCGCCGCGGCGTTGAGCTGCGAGTTGAGCGCGCGTGTTGTGATCACGTAGAAGCATTCGGTCGAGCTGACTACAAACATAATATATACAGTGAGTTCGGTCAGCACAAGTAAGGAGATATACATGGTATACTGATATATATACAAATATACTTGTCGTCGTTCGCGCGAGGGCTTTCGTTGTGTGTGTCTCTCGGTGCTAACGAAACGAGAGACAGCTTACGTTGCAAATACTCTGTGACTTTGAGAGGTCGGTGGCAATAGTTGTTTTTTTTTTTGTTTTCGCTCTTTTCTCCTTTTCGCTCAGTGGCTCAACGGATTAATTTTTTTTATTTTGTGTTTGAATTTATTTGCGAGGTTACGATTTTATACTTTGACGAGCATAGGTGATTTTGTGTTACGACTTCATTGTACTGCATTTTATGTTCTTTTTTCTGTTTAACGAAATTTAAAATTGCAATTTTTGAATTTTATCATTGAACGGGAATTGATTAGTTGAGTCAAATGGAGAGTGAGTGTTGAAGAGTTTCTTGAAATTTTCATTGTGGGTTTTGAGTGAAATTACACGCTGCCGAGCCTCGATAATTGTTTTTTTCTGTTTGTCGGGTCACTGGCTGACTCCGTTATGTGAAGCAACCACGTTGGCCCAAACGCTCGACTAGTGTCATTAGTCAAGAATATTTAATTTGTCTTGTGATGGAATTGCAATTTTTTTTTTGCTCTTCTTTTATTTTCGTTCGTTTTTTCGTTTAGTACGACTGTAAATTTTGACAAAAATTCGTACTATTCATTGTCTATGCAAATTGTTTGATTGTGTTTTTTTTTAAATTTCTGTCAAGGACAAATTTATTTGATTTCCGATTATTGTATTGACGTAACAGAATTTGACTTAGTTTGAATTTTTTTTTGTTGTTGTTGCTGTCGTTAGTATTTGTGTGTCTTGATCAGTTTCGAATCGGAAATGTCGTTGTCAAGTAAAATTGACATTTTTAAGCGACGCGTCATGAAATCGGCAAAAGTCAGGGAGCTTTGGGCGCGCATTGAGGCGACGGACATTCAAGATCTGATCGCTTGGATGCGTGCGCAGGATCTGTCGACTGTTGGCACTGCCGTGACTTTGCAGGACCGCGCGTTTTGTATTTATTTGTTTAACGAATTACCGAACGAGAAAGCTCCGGTCTTGCCTAGCGATTTCGCGACGGACGTTGTTCCGGGACCTCAGCCATCGTCACCGAACGAGGATGGCGATGAGTAAAATCTTCGAACACTCTTTGAAAGAAGCCTAATGCAGGCGGTTACGAACGAGGAGGGGGCGCCAAGCACATCTGCGAACACGTCACGGGCGCGAGTTCGCGCGCATGACGTCGCGGTTGGCGAAGGCGATTTATCTCTGCGAGATCCTCCTGCTGTCGTCGTACACACTGCGGCTTCGGTACATCACGAGGAAAAGGGGGACCCTGTGCAGAGCACACCGGTGCCGTTGCAAGCGCATACGAGTATTGAACAAACGCGACCGAAACGCGAACAGACATTGATTCAACGCGCTCTGAGTTTGGTGATGCCTTGTATTTTTTACGATCCGCAGGCAATTCAAAACATAACTGAAATTCCGAAAACTTCTCAGCGGAATATGAGCCTGGCGAGCGCGCACGGCTCATCGTTCAGAGGGAATTTGGAAGTGCTAGCGGGTGATCCGAGGGATACAAGTACTCCAAAGCAAGATAGAGGGAGAAAGGTATTGAGTGATGCGTTTGAGCGTTCGGTTGCGGAGAGCGTGCGCAAGGGCAGATATGACAAGAAGAATGAAAGTATGAATGTGAAACCGAGTAAAAGTGCGAAGAATGATAGAGAAGAAAATGTGAGTGTGTCGGAAAATAAAAATGTCAAGGCTCCCGTTATAAAAGAGAAAAAGTTAAAACAGAAAGCTCCGGTTGGAAAGAATATGGAAATGAACGCGGATTCTGAGGAGGAGGAGGTCGACGAGCATCTGAACGTTACCGTGAAACCGAACCCGAACTTTCAGAAAACGGATATGTCAAAAAAGGAAAACGAGTCTTTAGATGATTCGTATGCCGAATCATCGGATTCGGATGATTACAACTCGGACGTGGACAAGGGAAAACAGAAAAAGGATAACGCGTCGGGTATCGAGAAGAAGTCGACGGCGAAAAATAAACGGTATATCAATGGCAAACCACCGGATACGGTGAACGCGTTTCATCTGTGGCATCTGAATTTCACGAACGATAAAGGGTTATCGGCGGAGCAGTTCTTGATTAAATTAAATCGGTGTAAACAG
>JAWWMK010030425.1:0-11648 GCA_035047105.1 Galeopsomyia nigrocyanea
GAGCTTTATAAAGTGTGACAGATAAAATCACGTAAAAACTCTGACATCGATAAAAACGAAAATCTGACTTTTTGTGGCTTTTCATGGTTTTTTGGAATTCAATATAAAATGAGAGTAGATAGCGTTGATCTGATTTCAGATTCGGATTCCACGGCTCAAAACACGTCGAAAACCATATTTTGTTTTTTTTTCTCGTCGAAATTCTGACCATGCTGAGCTATGGAATCATGCAAATTTCATTACACCTGTAAAATTTTCGATTTCATTGATTTTTTAGGTTTTATGAACTGTTAAACTTTATAAAGCTCTACAGAGGCCGAAATTTGAAGTAGAAAAAAAACAAAATATGGTTTTCGATTTATTTTTTGACGTAGAATTCGAATCTGAAGTCAGATTAACGTTATCATTTTCTATTTTTCATTAAATTCTAAAAAACCGTAGATACTTACCTACTTTTCGATTATTTTTTTAACTTCCACGGCCGAAAAATGGTGTCACCAGCATTTTTGTGGATGGGCCCAATTTTTTTCGGTTCCTGTTGTAACATAGAATGATATCCCGAAGGAATTAAGAGCGTCGATTGAGTTTGACATTTTTTAGAACCGGTGCCGAATTATGGGCGTTTTTTTGTGGAATTGGACATATATTGCTGTAAACTACCTCTTTCGCTCCCATTTTTATTTTTGTTTACGGCAAAATGGAATATCCGCGACAACGCCGACGACGACACCTCCGCTAACGGCTTTCTTTCCCTCTCTCACTTGCTCGACGCTGGTTTGTATTCCAATAAACACACACACACACACACAGACACACACACACACACACACACACATGCGTGGGTGGCTGTGTATTTTTTTTTATCACATAGCAAACGCAGGAAAAACTACTTTGCGCGGTGTACGAGAAAAAGAGCTATTGGAAAACGTGTACGGAGAGAGCGAGAGAGAGAGAGAGAGAGAGAGAGAGAGAGAGAGAGAGAGAGAGAGAGAAAGAGAGAGAGGCAGACACACAGTTTTCACGGTGGTTTTACTGCAACGACGATTGTAATGGGAATTATAAAAGTTCGCTGGAATTGATTCGATTTCATTGTCGCTCGTCGCGGATGTGTATAGAAAACGACTTGATTCACTTGTGCTTTGAGGAGGGGGGAGTGGAAAATTGCTTTCGTTTTCCATTAGCGCGAAATCTCGGACGTAAACAAGAATTCAATATAACGACGCGGACCTCCCGCACTCGAACGAACCGTTTAATTGAGAAATATTTCCCGTGAACAAAACAAAAAAAAAACATTGGAAAAAGAAAACGAAGAAGCGAAAGTCGATGGCTCGTAAATCTCTCGTTATTTTTTGTCTCTATCTCTCTGTCTCTCGAGCAAACGATTAAGAAGACATTATGAGGAAGACAGTGGACCCTATGTTCCTTTCGAGATAGCGAAGAAGACGAATGACCCTCATCCCCCCCAATGATGCGCGCCAACGTTCCTCTGATTTCGGAAGGAGTTTTTCCAACGATATAGGGGATGTGACACAGCTGCGTGCCACATTCTTATATAGCGAAGTGATATGCGATACTTTGACTGATGGTTGATAGGACGCGCGACAGTTTCTTGCTGTTTGGATTGAAATTTTCAAAAGCAAGATTGCCAAAGTATTTGACGAATTGAAGAGTTCCGCGGTAAATTAATATGATTTGATCAGTAGATTGTTGGAGCAGCGACATGTTTTCGTCTGTTTGCGTAAATAAAGTTTGTGAATAATGAATTGTGTATTTACAAACTAACTTATGTCATTTCAAATCAACCTTTCTGCAAAAAAAGAAATCGATCTGTATTCATGTTCAAAATGAAGAAATTGCAATAAAAAAAATTCACCGTGTATAAACCAGCCACAAGTCGTACAAGCTCGCATCGTTTGACTGGCCATTTCGCGTCGTCGTCGAGGTCGTTGTGTGTATCGGCGAAATGCCAATCCTCCCGAGGTGTACACCTACAAGTGCTATATGTAGTAGAAGGGTGAGAGATGCCACCTTCCATTATTTTTGTCGGTCGAGGGTGCGCGCGAGAAGCGAACGCGATCGAGCGTGGCTTTTTCACATATATACGATATCGCCTCGTGTATATATATAGAGGGGGAAGGATTCGGTCTGTTTTACCGCGATATCGAGTTTACCCAAGAATTGCTCATCTTCTCGTGTGTTTATATGAATCGATTGCTCAAGCGAGGTGTGGTCGCTGGCTTTATCGGAAAGGCTATATTGTTTCAATACTTTTGTTCTTTGATCGTAAATATCAGGTTGACTGAATGATATTTTGAATTTTCAATGGATGTTTAAAATGTTTAATTGATCGAATTGTTCGCTCGCGACTTCTCGTAATTGATTTACCAATATTGAAAAAGTAATTCGATCTCGTTCATTTAATTAAATTTACATTAGATCTCACTCTCTCTCTCTCTCTCTCTCAAATTAAAAAATGAATTATTATTATGGCACGTGTCACTAAAATCAAAGCAAAGATTTAATTATTCCTCTCAGGTCGATTCGCCCGAACCGATGGCGAAAATTCATTTCATAAAATATCTCACGAAAATCCAATAAATTCAATATTCGAAATTAAAAAAAAACATCGAGGAAAAAAGTTTAATAACCGGTGAAAATTCGGGTGATGCATCGATGGCACAACGTTCAATCATGCAAATCATCATGGGATGGCGACCGTTAAACGAGCGAAGAACAATATTCAAAAATGCGCAGCACGATCGTCATCGAATATTCCGGTTAACCATGAAGCACGCGCGCGAGCGGAATTCTCGGGATCAATTTAATGAGTCACGCGCAATTGTTTGCATGCTGTGCGTACGCTTCGATGTATCGCGCGCATAATGACAAGCCACGCGGTGGCTAAAAAAAATGCTGTTGTAGATTACATCTGTGCTCGTTAATTGCACGTGTTAAAGAAAATTGGAAATCGAGGGAATTGTAATGTATTACATTGAAGACGATGTAATCATTGATAGACAAAAAATCTAAACAAATTGATAGATAGAAAATAAATTTCGTTATAAATGAAGAGTGTGAAAATGTTAGAATTTCAACTCTAACGGGTTTATAATAAAAAGAATAAGTCTCTGTTTTCGAAGTATATTTATTTTTCAGTTAAATTCAAACATTTCAAACAATTACATCAGAGATCATATTTTCAACATCACTCGTGATAAAATTTTTATGGAAACAGTGTTACAGCGTGGCAATAGAATAAGACAGATCAAATTACATACGTGAATTATAATTGTGAACGCTATATTCAGGTATTTGTAAAATTTACACGAATCAAACGATGCCCAAAAGGTTAATCATACTGATAAATTTTCAAATGAATATTTTCTTGAGAATAGCTGTTAGAAAGATAAACTTGGCCACCATGCCGAGAAGAATTTCGAGGAGAAATACGATACCGGAAAAGGCCCATCCATACATGATGAAGACATAAGCAAAGGACAGCTGATCCGAATTAAGGGCATCGGGCTCTTCTACCATGGTCTCATTGTTCCGTTTTCCATATCGCCATTCGAAATCTTCACGTAGAAATTGATAAATGCCAGCTTCTTGCATATACAAGAGAATAGAAGAAACTCTTTGAAGAAGGCTATAGTTATCTCGGCAATAGGTAACAACATATTTCTTCTCATTATCAATTTCACTGATATGCGTTTTACTATCTACACTATAGAAATATTGTATAGCGCCATCTTGTTCCAGGCAAGCGCTTTTGTAATCATCCTTTACACGCTGAAAGCATTCGCTGAGATTTATCAAGAATTGAATTTTTCCAAATAATGGTGAATCTTCAAAAATTTTTATAATATTTTCTTTTTATAATTTTTTATAATATTATTCGCGGTGAATATTTTATAATTCAAATTCAGCAAATCCTCGCCCGATTCGGCCAACTTATCGTAGGATGGTGCGGTCATAACAGAATATAGGTCAGCTTGTTGCACGTTCGTCAATACTATCTGAGCTGCGAGATACAGAATAAAAATCAATTTACCCATCAAAGACAGTGACTGTGACAAAGTAGACATGTTCAGTGATAATCTTGTCAAGTCTAAAGCGGCACGGGCAAAAGATACATTGTTGAAGTACATGAAAACCCATGTTGAGGAAATGAATATACAGATAAACATGATGAACGTCTCGACGTTGATTAGTTTTCTAACGGTCATTCTAGCTGGTAACATTCGCTTTTGAGTTATGCTGCAGATTAATAATTGACGGTACATGTACAGCTGATTTTTCCAAAGCAATTCATGCATTCGCGTAGCTACTGAGTGATCGTAGTTGCCATGTAAAACTTCAGCCAGCATACCATCAACAGTACCATTTGAATAAATTTCGCCCCTACGGCCGTGCGCAGGATAAAGAAACCAGCGCAAAGTGGCGTTTATCTGGTCGTATATTATTTGGTACAACGTCGGTAAGAATCCTGTAAATTTTTCTGCATGTTTGTCATACTTTACAAACGGAGGCGCAGGCTGTCCGACTACTTTGATTGGGTAGCCACCCATCGACAATGTTTTGTCAAAATTTATTGCATCGCAAACTGTGAAATGAATTACGGTCAATTACGAAATCAAATTTTGGAACATTAAATACGAAGAATTGATAAATATCTCACCATTCAATTTTAGATTCAACTTGAACAGCATGAATGGATGATTGTTTTCTTGTATATAGATTTCGACCAGTTCCCATGAACTTGGCATGCTATCAGCAAATGGATTGAATGTGTAAAACTCAACCTCGTTAAGCAAATTGAAACATAGATAAGTAGCTTTTAATATGTCAAATTTCCAAGCGATTTTCAAATATCCATATGCGTTACTACAACTATTTGGTGTCAAAGTATTCTTGAAAACAAAGTTTCCATAGAGATTCCACCAAACAGAGTGTTGTAAGTTGTAAATAGCGAATTCGAGGGCTGATAAATCTACTTCATCGAAGAGGAACCTGATAGAAGGTTGTGGTTTTGCCACTTTCGTATAGTTGTCCAATACGTACAATTTTTCCTTGCTGGTGTAGTCCCCTACAGAACCTTTGGAGCCGATGAGAGCTAATTGTAGAGGCCGTGGCGAATTGCGAAGAGTTTTCAATGCAGTATCGTTATTGCTCCCAATTAAAACGATTGGCAGATTTTCTTTATCTTCGAAGCAAGTTTGTAATATGTTGACCTTACAAATTAATAAATCATTTCTTAACATTTTTATGAATTTAAAAATAAAAAAAATAATAAATGCACCTACCGTTGCGCAATCAATAGTTTTCCAGCAGAATTCGGTTCCTTCTCCAATAATAAAACTTATTAGGAATGATAATTTTAGATGAAAATTAATCAGAATGTAGTAAGAAAACTTCATTTTTGTAATATTTGCATGATTTCATTGAATGTTGAAAAGACTAACAAAATTTTTTGCGTCCTTCCTTGCTAAAACTAGCTGCCCAACTGAAAGCGCTTTCAAGCTAAAAAAGAACACAGAGCAGTAAATGTACAGTTCCATTAGTTGAATATTCGTCGCAGTTCTAAATTGCTTACGGTAATAATTTTTCAGTTCGTTTGTTCATTGATCTGCATTCTTTTACGTTTTTCCGCAGCTCATCGACAAAATATTTTTAACTTTTACGAAAATTCTTGTCCAATGTTGGATCGCAAAAATCATAGTTTTGGGAATTTCCTATTCATATATTGAATACCAAAAAAAACATTATAAATGATGTTGAACAACGAAAGTCTATAATGATCAGGTAAATTAAAATTTTTATTCCTCATAAAATCGCCTTTATCTATAAAACTGTACCCTCTCCTTCGAAATGCCCATGAAAAATGTTTTTTGCCTATTTCAACACCCCGTATAAGCAAAAGCGTGTATCGTCCCATAACAATGGAAACTCGAGCGCAATCTAACTCGTGGAATTAGCGAGCGTTGCGCGCTCGCGCACTCGTAACAGTTTGCTAAAACGAGTTCCGATAAAGTTTGCGCGCACGGAAAATCGGTTTCACGCCACCTCCCTCGTCCAATTCCCCTCCTCCGACGACTCTGGATAAGTTGACTGAGCAACGCGCACGCTTGGCATCCAATTATGCGCGCGTGTCGTCAGAAGACGTGCCAGTGGATAATGAATGCGAGAAACAATCTTGTATGTAGACGACTGCGCTTACCTCTCTTGTTCAACGCAAGAGGGAAACGAGATGCTGAAAATTGTGAGAAATTTTAACTGGATAGGTTCGGCTCTCATTTGTTTACTTTTTTAATTAGATTTGGAGTTTTGGGGCATCAAGAGCAAAAACTGCGCAAATCGAATAGTAGACGGAAAATTCTGCGTACTGCTAGATGGTTCAGGTTTTTTTTAATTTTCGTAGAATTATAGTTAAAAGAATTTCGTATCTTTTTTTCGATGGGCTATAGGAAAAAAAAGTAGGTCGTAGATCAATGAGCAAGTGACCTTTCCAATTATCACCCGCTAAAAATGGAAAAAGCTTCGAACTTGAAAGTACTGTATGTTTAGTACCTCATATTTTTGTTTTAAATTTACAATTGTTTTCAGTTGGAGCATGGGTTTTAGCAAGGAATGACACTAGTAGAAGTCTTAAAAGTTTCATTTCATTGATCAAAATAAAGTTATCCTTTTATATTGCGGTAACTATTTATTTGAAATTGTGCTCGTTAATAAGTTTTACTATTGGAAAAGAAATCGAAGCATGCTGGAGGAGTATTTTGGTAAATAAATTTGATAATCCTATTTTTCATACATTTTTATAAATTAAACAAATGATTTATTAATTTTCTAGGGAAACATATTTCAAAATTGCTTCTCTGATGAGAAAAATCTTCCCATTGTTCTAATTGAAAATAAGAACGATAAGCATTGCAGACTCTTCGAAATCGCCACAACCTCTACAATTAGCTCTCATCGACTCCAAAGGTTCTGTAGGAAACTATACCAGCAAGAAAAAATTGTACGTATTGGACAACTATACCGAAGTGGCAAAACCACAACCTGCTACTAGGTTTCTCTTCGATGAAGTAGATTTACCAGTCCTCGAATCAACTATTTACAACTTGCAACACTCTGTTTGGTGGAATCTTTATGGAAACTTTGTTTTCAAGAACATTTTGTTACGAGACACCTGCCAAAATGCACACGCAAATCTTAAAGTAACCTAATGATTCGATATATTAAAAGCTACTTACTTATGTCGCAATTCGTTTAACGAAGTGGAATTTTACACATTCAATCCATTTACTGTTCGCATGCCAAACGCTTGGAATGCGGTCCAAAGTTATGAACAGGAAAACAATCACCCATTCACTTTGTTAAAGATGACGCAAAAAATTGATGGTGAGATGTTACTCAACTAAACCTTTTCATAATTTTTCATAAATTTGATTTCGAAATTGAACGTAACTTATTTTGCAGTTTGCGATGCAATAAATTTCGACAAAACATTCTTGCTCGATGGCTATTCAATAAAAATAGTCGGACTGCATAGGCCTCCGCTAGCAGCGTATAATAAACGATCAGAAAAAATTACAGGTTTCTCAGTGATGATGCACCAAATAACATACGAAAAAATTAACGCCACTGTACGCTGGTTTCGTTATTCTGATCATGGCCGTAGGGGTAAAATTTATTCGAATGGTACTGTTGACGGTATGCTGGCTGAAGTTTTTGCATGGCAACTACGATCACTCAATAACCATTCGGACGGTTCAATTGCTTTGGAAAAATCAGCTGTACACGTACCGTCAATTATTAATCTGCAGCATAACTCAAAAGCGAATGTTACCAGCTAGAATGACCGTTAGAAAACTAATCAGCGTCGAGACGTTCATCATGTTTATCTGTATATTCATTTCCTCAACATGGGTTTTCATGTATTTCAACAATGTATCTTTTGCCCGTGCCGCTTTATACTTGACAAGATTATCACTGAATATGTTTACTTTGTCACAGCCACTGTCTTTGATGGGTAAATTGATTTTTATTCTGTATCTCACAGCTCAGATAGTATTGACGAACGTGCAACAAGCTGACCTATATTCTATTATGACCGCGCCATCCTACGATAAGTTGGCCAAATCGGGCGAGGATTTGCTGGATTTGAATAAAAATATTCAGCCATAAGGATGTTTAACGGTACATTTTTCCAGATTCACCGTTATTTGGAAAAATTCAACCTATGAACTTTCGCATGTAAAGGATGATTACAAGAGCGCTTGCCTAGAACAAGATGGCATTATACCATATTTCTATAGCGTAGATAGTAAAACGCATATCAGAGAAATTGATAATCAGAAGAAATATGGTGTTACCTATTGCCGAGATAATATACCCTTCTTCAAAGAGTTTCTTCTATTCTCTTGTACATGCAAGAAGCTGGTATTTATCAATTTCTACTTGAAGATTTTAAAAGACGATACTGGAAAAAGAACAACGAGACCAGGATGGAAGAACCTTATCCTCTTAATTCTGATCAGCTGTCCTTTGCTTATGTCTTCGTCATGTATGCATGGATCTTTTCCGGCATTGTATTACTCATAGAAATTCTTATTGGTATTTTAACGAAGTTGATCTTATTGTCAGCTATCGTCTAGAAAATATTATTGTAATCAACCGTAAGGAATGATTTATGCGTGATTTTAAAATATTTGATTTGGCTATCGCGTGCAGTTTGAAAATTTGTGAATGTGATCAAAGTTTTTCGAAATTATTATAACACATTTTCCAGATTCATATAATTTCGCTTTTACGTATAACTAATTCAAATTTAATATGTAGCTCGTACTTGCGCACCGATTTTTTTTTAACTTGATTGAAAATTGTATTGTCCGCAAAATTTGTTTGAAAATGGAACGTTGATGTTATTGTTTTAATTTAACTGTGATAAATAAAAATATATAAATTAAAAATATTTTTTATTAACCTTTAAGAATTGAAAGTTTCCGTAATTGAAAAGACATATTCAGTTACCATAATTGAGTACGAGTTACGTGACCAAGGTGTAATTAAAATTTTATTTATGTTTGAGCTCGAAAACTAACTGGAGAATGCAGTATTTTCAAAAATCAAAGATTCAATTGACATGATATCGTTTTTTGCACCGCTTTCCTATCAAATTTCATTATTATCTTTGAAAGCCAATGTTTGAAAAATAGACCAGAATATGAAAAAAAAAATCGAATAACAACGAACATATCAATTCCCAGTTCAATTAATCAAAGCAACGAAGCCAGTTCGATTGATACCACCACAACAGACTGACTTTCAGGCAGGCTGTACAGCAGCGCGGGCGTCTGCCTGCCAGTATACGTCTAAATTAGCCGAAGCGTTCACTCGATGAAGCGAGCCTCAAAATTGCAACGTCGTAATTAACGAGCCATTACGGAATAACACGGGCCAGCCGGTTCTCAATTACGCTGATGAATAACGCATTCCTCGGCGGTGCCGCGCAGAGTGAGAATTCATCTTCGTCAGGAGAGTATAGTCTCTCTTTCGGGGCACATTGTGCGAATACATCAAGTCGACGCTTCGCGCTCGCGCGCGAAATATCTGCAAGATCTACGGCTTTGCGGCCGATGATGAAGTACTTTTGCAATAGCTGCCTGATCGAATGATGCCTTCGCATTGAAGGAGATGCATCGCTGTGCATTTCTTAATCTTCGCTGTGAACGAATGCTTTGGCGCTCGATTTGATATCGAAATGCTTGTGAAATTGAAAAGCAATTGTTCATTTAATTTTAGAAGAAACTGCTGTTTAGTATGTCAAGTCTGAAGAAGGTCTTCCTGCTGAATTGAGACTTTGAAGTACTGCAATTAGCGGAATCTTTTCGTCATTATAATCAGAAAAATCTATTCTGTTGACAATAATGCAAAAATCGGGAACATCTGTATTGTAAATTTTGTTTTAACTCGAAACTCCAAATAATACCTCACTAATCACGTTGTCAATGAGAACTACGAGTTAGTACTCAATTAAAGATATAGATGTGGCCTGTTCTTACATTACTTTCAACGGAATATAAATTATTCTCTTATTCATTGCCAAAACAACTTTGCTCTAAGTATCGATGACTGTTTTCCTATATGAACCATTATTTTCTTTCAGAATACTACCTGAAAATATCAAATTTATAGCAAACCCCCTCCCTCTTAATCTCCGATTTCCGCGGGGGCCAAACAAAATGAGCATCATTGTTCAAATTCTCGCGGTAATCCCCACAACCATAAACTGATCGCCGGCAAAGTTGAGCTAATCTATAAACCGCAGCCTCCGCCGCCAACAATGCACCGCAGCGAAAATTTTGCAAACTCGATATTCACTTCCTCCCCCACTGATATCCTCTCTCTCTCTCTCTCTCTCTCTCTCTCTCTCTCTCTCTCTCTTCTCAGTAGAGCTTGAACTTAACAACAACGCCTCTCCTCAGCGTCAACTAACACAGAGAGAAATCTCATTGTGCCTACTTAAAGGCCAGAAAAGCTGCCGTTTCTGACCCATAAACACGGGGACGCGTGCACAAGACAAGCGTATTATTTATGCGGCCGAAGGGCGAGAAACAGAACTTTCCTGCAACTGCGGGAAAACTTGCGTGACGAGAGAGGAAGGGAGGGAGGGAAAGAACGGGCGCGGCAAAGCGGAAATTTATGGATTTTGTTTTGGGACGACGACGACGACGACGACGAGAAGGACGACTTTTGATTTACCGCATGGATGCGCCCGAACGCTAATATCGCGATCAGTCTGGATGAGACGTGTGGGATTATATAGATACTAGGAGGTGAATCGAGCTGGGATTCAACTGTGATGCGAGTTTTACGTGTTACGTATGACGGATGCTCATTTTTATTGGGAGATTTCGAAAACTGTTTGTAAAAAATGAGACTGTAAAAAATGATACGTTAAGTTAAATAGCATTTTGGCTTCACTAGTGATTTCAATGTCTTTATGCATTATATAGTTTAACTTTTATCAAACCTGCTGTTAGTATATAGCTTAATGAACATGAAATAAGTAAATAATAGCTGTTTCACCCTCAATATTACACTATTCTTGCTTTTTTAACCCTGTATAGTAAACACCCCTTTCATCGAAACAGTATGATTCGCAAAATATCCTTTAATCGTGATAAAAGGGTCCAAAACTCGGTCAATCAATTCCATTTGGCAACAAAAATTAATCTTTTACCGCTCGGCCGACTCCAGGCAACACACAAGAGGGAAAAAATTCATGGGTATTGGGAATTCAACGCTGCGTATATATCCGTGATGGGAGTTGAGCCTATAGCAAATGCCCTATACACCGATGTCAATCCAATGGAATAATCCAGTAAACTCCGACATATCGATCACACATGCACGCGCAGAGATTGGAGAGAGAGATAGAGAGATAGTTCTCAAACAACAAAACATCCAGAGCCTCAGGAGATACATGGCCCCGTTCGGCGTTACGGATTAGTCGTCGTTCGGAGTCAAAGGCCTAATTAAGCCATAGCTAAATAACGTAATCTATCTTAGCGCTTTGCGAATAAAGCCACTGCGCTGTCGCCCACGCGCGCGCCTGCGTGGGGGGGGGGGGGGGGGGGGGGGGGGGG
>JAWWMK010030436.1:0-14232 GCA_035047105.1 Galeopsomyia nigrocyanea
GAAAATTTTTGCTCTTAAAATAAGAAAAAGTTGATTTAAGTATGCAGCAAATTTAAGAAATTTTTTTTGTAGTGTAGCAACCGCACCGCGGGAACATATTTCGCCTGACCTTATTACCTTTTTTTCTCGTCTTTCTCGTAAGGGTATTCATCAATTTTTCCGATGAATCGCTTAAATTACCCGTCGTCTGCATGTACGAGCTACTTCAATTACCACCCGTGCGCGAACACTTCTTTTTTTTTTATCGCGGATTCAGCGAATCCGGAAGAATTTAATTATCGCGCGAGCGCGTCGAGGACCTACACCTCCTTCGCGTGTATATCAAACGCCCTCCGCCTCGCGAGATACACCGAATAATTGTAATGAGTTTTTCCGAGAAATCGCTCGAGTGCGATGCCATGTTTGGCAGCTTCGAAGCCTCTCGCGTTCGTGATGCGCGGCAATAAATTTCCAGCCGCGATTCACCCGCGATCTTGTTATATTTATACAAAGTGTGTGGCACGCCTAAAATAAAATACACGCGCGCACGCGCGTGTATGTACACACTGTAATAGCGACAACGCGAAGACTCTATATCCTTTTCCTTTTGCGATGAATAATTCATCAGATTGAGTTTTGCACGAGATCAAAAGCTACAGCGTGAGTTCTTTTTTTTTCGCTTGTTGTTTTGCATAATGAGACCTGCTAATACACTCGACTTATATATACACCTTATCGTGCGAGATTAATGAGCTCTTCGTATATGTATACCCTTGATGTTTTTTGCATCAATTATCGCTCCATGTCATCGGAGAATTCTTCAACCGAAAGATATATACTAGACTTTTAATTCACTCAAATTAGTTGGACTTTTTATTACTCTCTCTCTCGTTTGCTAGTCTGCTGAAATGCTTTAATTAAAATTGATTTTATTTTTCTAGAAAATTCAACGCGGACTTTGATCGCGGCTGAAAGATCGATCATGTCAATGGTATTAACTATCGTGCGAGTAATGAGGCGTTCTCGCGTGCGCGCGTATTCCGAGAAAGGCTTTCTCCGCGAGAGAACAAGTCGTCGTCGAGGAGGAGCATTATATCGAGAACTCATTATATGGATACGCTTTAACTTCGATCTGGAAATAATGGAAGGTGTCATTAAAGGCAATTCAGGCCATCGCATTACGGTTCAACGCGGTGCGGCTCTTTAGCAAATGCCGAGTGTCATTCGGACAAAAACAGCGAGACACGCTGCACCAATAAGCGTTTTTAAAAAGTTAGAAAGTCAAAAAAAGAAAAAAAAATACTCGTAAAGAAAGCATGCCGCGCATAAAACAGTCTCGCGCAGACAGAAGAAGGAAGCAAGTAAATCCGTAAATGTACGTACATATCTGAGAGAACGCCCTCGGCAGATTGAGCGACGAAATCTGGTGATTTGCGAGCGTACAGCCGATGAAATACAAAAGAAGGAAAGGGGAGAGTGGAGAGTGCTCGGCCGAACGGTAATGAAGAGGGGAACTAGGGAGATGGATGAAAAGAGTCGTAGTGAAGACCGAGAAATGTCAGTAATGTCGATTGTCACGATGAAGCAAGGGCATAAAAGTCAGTCGGAGAAAAATGCGCATGCACATTTCGCTCTTCTGCCGCGCTTAACGGTACGCCAGATGCTCTCCATTCTCTTCTTTTATATATGCCTATCTTGTCGTTCTCGAGTGCAGCGGCAACTGTTAACATTTGAAATCTGCCAAGTTCGTCGTAAAAATTTCAACGAAGTATTATTTTACTCGTTCGTAGCCCGGCTCATATGGGTGGTGCAGATTTGGAGCTAGCTAAAACGATTAAAAATTATCTGCGTCTAGACTGGCCGAGGAGACAGTGCCGAGTCACGCTCTCTGTTTCTTTTGCGTGCCGATGGCAAAACCTACCTAATCAACGGTTAAGCTTTTCGCAAACTTCGCGTTTGATATGCATCCGCACGTGCAGAATTAAATGGGGGCTTTGTTTGGTAAGCGTAGGGAAAAGCGCTAAAAATGGAATACTTCTTCTAAAGTACAATACGTTTGACGATCGCAGATTTTCCGGATCCTCAGTTCATTAAGCTAGCTAACGAATACGCTTTGATTTTATAACTACACGTCTTTCGAGCTGCAAACAGGATAGGACTTGGACAAAAGACGGACGACGACATGGACGTATAATTTGATCTCAAATTGGTTAATTCTTAAAAACTGTTAGAATACTTAAAAAAAAGGTCAAAACTGGCTCAAGTCAAAATTACTATATAGTAATAAGGCAGAGCCATATATTTCAAGAACAAGAACAACAAGAGCTGCAAACAGCGCTCATTATATTTTCATGTTCACTAAGTAGCGTATTAATTATTATCAAAGGCGGAAAAAAGCGGATTACCTTCTTTCAAAGCTCGAGAATTTTTTACATTTTCCTTCTCTTTACACTCGCATATGAAATCATACTCGGATGAAATGCAAAAATTGCAAGCCAATCCAGTTTTTCAATTATAAATTATTTAGATATTAAATTTTTTTTTATATGTACTCATAGTAGCACGCGGTAAAATATCTGGAAGCATCGCTCGCCGTTAATGTTTGATTTAAAGTCGCATATAAACGTAATTAGGATAAAATTTTACTATCAGTTTAGAATCCTCTTTCAATTTACCTTAGAAGTCGTCTTATTTGCCTTCTTCATATAAGCATTACACACTCGAAGCAATTCCACATATTTTAAATTATAAAAAATTTCAAAATACCTTCATTTTTACGAGGTTGGCCTGAAAAAAAAAGTATGACTGGCGAGTATAACACGCGCAGAACCGTAGCAAGCGGGACCAATAAAAAAAGCAGCCAATGGAGCATGTCGGCATTCACGGAGGGTACAAAAAAAATAGCAAATTTCAACAAAGCTCGTGGAGGGCATTTTTCGGAGGGAAGCGTGTAAGGGAACGGGGTGGGCATTAGGAGTAATGAGGGCTGCGGCTAGAGAGCGCGAGTTGGTGTAGATAGGGTTGGTCGAAACACACATATCACGCTCGATCGAGGCGCGCAATATGCAGTAAAGCACGCTCGTGCTCTGCGTTGCGTTGTATAGCAACAATGAGCGCGAGTCAGCAAGCCTGCAATGCATAAGCCTCGTTAATCAAGAGAGCGCGCCCGGAAAACGCGCGTTTAAGCCTTGACAAACGAGCGGCCGAACGGCGGCGCATTCGCGAGCAAAGGGGCCGAACCTCGCGAATTAACGACCTTCCCTCCCCTCCTCTATTTTCGCTCTCTTTCTTTTTCTCTTTTTTCCGCGGGTTTTCGCCCGAATCGTATATGTATATATGTATAATACACGACCCAGTCGATAAATCAAGCCATTAGCGACCATCGAACATTTCGGGTGTAAGCGATTTTGCCGAGATATGGTTTGTGCTCTATACTCTGCCTAGTATGCAGTCTGCTCTCGAGCTTTAATATCAATCTTTCGCTCTTCAGCCGACCATCTAATTCGAATATCGATTGTTACTCGCACTTTCGTTCATCCTTCTATTGAAATTTGTTTTGATAAACTTTGGCCACGCGGGACAAAAAGGTCGTTTTTTTACAACTTCCATAACATTACCCGCTCAGCTGCGAGCCCGATTTAGACATAAAACTGTGGAAAATTTTTGGGAGATTTGAGATCAATCGAGCGAATAATGATTCGGCTCCAAAACTACCTACTTTATCCTGGGACTAGGTAATCTTGATATTTTATCGCACAAAAAAATCATTCCGACTTTATGATCTCTCCGAATTCCTAGTTTGAGCAGAGTAGAGCAATTCCTCAGTCTAGGATTTGAATATCGATCCCTGAATAATAGAAATATCCATTGGCAATGTGATCTTTAATGCCGATGGCGAATTAGAAGGAAAATGAAAGTGAGGGACTGCCGACGTGAGGAGGCAAAATTATTCATAATGTCGGATTAGCCGTGGTTAGCAACGGCAGGCTATACAGCCAACATGGAAATAGAATTTCCCAAAAGATAGAGGGAGAGAGAGAGATGTGGAGTGCGAAATGGGGGAGGAAAATTGCGGATCAACGAACTAATCGCGAGACCGCCCCATTTAATTTCTGCCCTCATCGACCTTTCATCTGATGCCGTTCGCCCCCATCTCTCCATCTCTCTCTCTCTCTCTTGCCACGCCGTACGCCACTAAATAAATTTACTCGCACCAAATCTCCAGCAACCGTCGTAAATTTCATTTTCAAATTTCCAATCCTCGATAAAATCAATATTTGTGCGCTGTTTACTCTGAGGTTTACTCGATTTTCAAAAGGGTCATCAATATTTTTTTTTTCGTTGATCGCTTGGTGCTAAATATTATCGAAAATGACATAATTTTGAATTAAATTAAATTAATACCAGCATTATGACGCCATCATTAATTCCCTAGCGCGCGCAATTAATTTAGAATCTAGAAATATTTTGGCACGTTCGATCACGTTGGCACCGGCTGCGACTTTCGAGTTATTCTGTTGTTGTTTACACGTGATATATTACTTTAGTTAGCGGTGTTTAGAAACATCGCAGTTGCGTTCAACACTGCACGCCAGCAGTATTGACAATTCGATTTTATTCGAGAGAGCTTCCGACAACTTTTAGGTTATTCGTGCGACGTGTACTATAGTTTTTACGAGTGATATTTGATTAAAAGTTGCGTTATACAAGCACATACTTTTACGCGAGTCACGAGGAACAAAGCTCGTCCATAACAAAGTGTGTTCAGGTAAGATTGATCACCGAGATATGTTTTTAAACTTGTTCACGAAAGAAAACGTTGTATCACGACGCATATTTTCATGAATCACAGTAAATACACGTAAAATGAGAAACGAGCACGTGTACGTTAGCGTGTTTATATCCATTATCGAAGGTATCTCGACGTCATGACAAAAAAAATAACAATATTCCGGAAGTGAAAATCGTCCGTTTGATTTGCGCAGACCCGTTGAGAATCCAAATGGATTATCCAGGCAACAACGATGGGTTCTCACCACCGCAAAATCCCAGCGCCAAGAAGAAGCGAAAAACGAACAACTCCGCCGCCGCACGCCGCGCCGCTGCCGCCGAAAGATCTCGATTCGGCCTCGCCGCCAGCAGCAGCAGCAGTATGCCGGAGAGCTTTCTCCCACCAGATCCCACAAACACGCTCGTCGCCAGGAACCCCTTCGACGACAGCCCTGCCAGCACGAGTGGACCTTCACGAGCACCTCCACCCGGCTACCCGGCTGGCATGGATTTCACGATGATGCGTCTTCCGGGCATGCAGCAGCAGCAGCAGCAGATGAACGTGAATTATGCGCCGATGAGCAGCGACGTGAACGCGATGATTCCGCGGATGCCACAGAATTTCGGTCACTCGGTAGGTCCGAAGTTCAACGCGCCGATGATCGCGCGAGCACCAGGGCCACTTCGGCCACGCTTGCCGAGAGGCGAGCCGCCACCGTACCCCAACGTTCCGGTCTCCGGGCCGATCAGCACCTTGTCTCGCATGCACATGAGCATGGGCAACGTGAACGTGGCCAAACCGGCCGCTGCTGCAGTTGGCATGGCCGTCAACGACCCGAACGTCAACTTGAACTTGGCTGGGATGCCGGCGGTGCGTGCCATGATGCCGCCTCCGACCAGCAGCGACAGCAACAAGCGCAAAGCCGCATCGGCGGCGCCGTTCTACGTTGGCCAAGCCCCGGTGCAGCCCTACCAGCCCTTCCAGTTCAACGTGGCAGGTCAGATTCACCATCGTCCGCCGATGTGCCAACTGCCGCCCAGTTTGCTCGGCAAGCTGCCCTACAGCAGTCAACCCCAGCCGCCGATCAGCCTGCCCGGCAGCTCCATTCTGCAGAGCCAACTGACGCGTCCGGCCGAGCGTCCGGCGGACGATCCACCCGCGGCGCCGACGTTTTCGTCGGCCGGCATCAACTATCCAGTGCTCGGCCTCAACCAGAAGTACCAGGTGGCGGAGCCCACTCCTTGCGGTGGCTGCGAGCTCGACGTCTATCCCGGCGAGGACGCCGTCATGTGCTGCGCTGGCTGCGACTTTTGGTTTCACCGCGAGTGCAGCGGCTTGACCGTTATGGCTCATCACATGCTGCTCCTCACCGCCTTCACCGACTGGGCCTGCGACTTTTGCTTCAGCACCAAGGAAGTGCCGCTCATCAAATTTACCTAGCGGACTCGCTTCTTTTCTTTTTTATTCATTCGACGAATGCATGCAATATTTTTTATATTTTTATATCCTCGAGCGCATCGCGAGCGCTTTTGCATTGACATGTATAGTAGCTACTTTTTATACGAGAACGTCAGTTTATTTTGTCATACTGTTTGCGAGCTAAATAAAAGTAAATAGAGGTTCGAATTTACAGGACTCGTATAAATCATTTTGATGTAAGTACTGTGCCTTCCAGATCACGTAATCGCGGGAGAAAGAGAGAGAACGCGCGCTCGAGTCGAGTCAATAGAGCTTTGCTTGATTTATAGCCGTGAAAGAGCGAGTCCGTAGAAGAGGCCAAACTGTTTCCTAGCGATCTTTATTAGGTCGTCTTTGGGAATTAGGAAGCGTGCGCGTAAACTAAAGAAAGTGACGAGTAAAAAAAAAAGAGCGAGAAGCGAAAATAATAATGACGAAAGCTCTCAAGACGTTATCGCTATTGCGACGAGAAGAAAAGAGAAAGTTATAGGTGCGTGAAGTGAACGAGCGATTAAATAGTGCCAGAGGGGAGGGGGAGGGTGGGTTGAAAAGTCAAGTAGAGTAGCCGCAGAGTGTGGTGTGTGCAGACGACCACACGGCGGCAGGGGACGTTTATGAGTGGCCTGGGCCAAAGTTACGATCTCGATACTGCAATAAGCGCTCGCTTACTCTCAACAGCCACCGGCTCATGTTTTTTTTCTTCTTCTTCTTCCTCGCCCCTCGTGCCATTCTATTCAGCCTCGCCTCTTCCAATTTCGCTTCCGTTTCGGCTTTCTCCGCGTCGCCCCCAAAGTTGCTTCTCTCTGTCTTTCTCCTTCTTCTTCTTGGTCGATCCCCCACTCCGCCGAGAAATATTATTTAATTAACGGCCGCTCTCTCGCGCGCGCGATGTGCGGAAACTTAAGAAGGCCTCATGGCTAAAGGCGGCCGTAAATAAAAGTGTTATTTCCTTCCTTATTTCGCGCTGCTGTTTCTTCCTTTCTACTTTTCCACGCCATTTCGTCTTCTGCCCGTCAAGCACCAGCTCTTCGTTCTCGTCATAGCCACTTTCATTACTTCGCCCTTGCGCGCCATTATATACAGATTATGTATAGTATCTACACAGAGCTTTTGAAAATCATTTGTATTTTATTCATTTGTGCCAGTGCACATCTCGATAAAGCAATCAATACCATAATAATTGTCGAAGTCTGGATAATCCAAGTTTCATTAGAACCCGGTAATGTATACATAATGGATACGATTAGTTTGAGTTAGCCGCAGCGTTATTAATCAAGGCTATCTTATATCGATTGCTTTACGCACTATGCTGATGAGCGAGAGAGAGAGAGAGAGACGCTCGATACGCATGGCAATTGCCAGGTCGTTTATTTCAATAGTCGCGCGGGATATGCTTCGATTGTTTTCAAACGTCGCGGCCGCAGTTGCCTATAAGATAAAAGCCCCCCTGTCGCGGCAAAAGGTATACTTGTATCGTGATGCACGCTTCGGGATGGTAATTATAAAAGCGAAGCTCAATTAGCGCTATGCGTCGAGGCGTCTTCATTCTCTGATGAAACTTTAACGCGGCGGCTTTAGATTGTCAATCGAGGAGTCTGCGATCAACAATCGTATTCTATTACGCACTGCGAGAATACTTTATCGATTTTTCGCTCGTTATTATGAGTCAGTTTTTGTTTACTTCGTTTTGCGAACGACAACAGGCAATGTATTAAGTTTATTATAATTTATTTTTCAATTTATTTCGTCGTATTCTTGTAAAACAAACCGCAAAGAAATACACTAGCAGCAGGAAGGAGCCGCTAACGCAAGAAAGTTAGCAAAAGTTGGCTTTAATTGAAGTTTCGATTAGGCGGGCAATTATCATGAACGTGGGAGAGCGAAAACCCGAAGGAAGCCAGATAGAATCGGTTTTTATTTAAAGGAAGAACAAAAAGAAGGTAAGTTTTGCTATATATAAGGGATGTTGGCGCGCGGGTGGGTTTTAACGACTGTGGCGCAGAAGTATCTCTGCCTAATTACCCAGCAAAAGAGATTTCGTTTCGCGCGCGATCGTCCGCACTATGCGGTCCCTCAAGACGCCGCTGCAAGGCATACAAATGCCCAAAGGGGGTGGCCTTTAATAAGCAAAGCCACAGCCCGTGATATTGGTCTGTCACCGAATTCCCCAAACCAGCGAGCTTTATTTACAACCCGAGACGAGCTTTTACCCAGCCCTCGGCCTACTATAGCATTTTACCTCACGTTAGTTTGTCGCAGTGCCGCGTGCAATTTTTCGCCAACTTCGAGAGAGGCTCTTTATTTTCCACGCCTTTCCTATCACGAACTATTACTCGGCGCTCGACTGGAAAACATCTGTAAGTTGTGCGGTTCGCTTCGGCTGTAAACTTCTCGCTTGCGTGCTGCTTTCAAAAACTTACCAATCGATGAGTTGTCGACAACTCTTACGATTCGCTTAAACTTCAGCTCGAGTTGCTCCAGCTTCGCGAATCTTGCAAGAACTATACAACTCGCGATCTCGACGTTTGCATTCCATTACACACGCGCAAGCTGAGAATGCAAGCAAGCTGCGTTGTATCCAAAAATTTCTCTGTTTCGTAGCGCTTGAAATTCGAATAACCCGAATAACGTGGCGGCGGCAGCATAAAACGCGCGAGACGAACATTTCCTCGGGGCATATATATTAAGGGGGCATCCGTCGTTTGGCCGTAAAGCCCGCATTCTCGGCTTCCTTGAATGCGCCGCATTCGGAGCTTTCACTGCGGCCGCGCCGCTATACTCGCATGCCGATATCACTGCCTCCTCCGCAAAATTCGCCTACTCTTATATGTGCCCGCAGCAAAAGTCCTTCCTGCCGCCCGCCGCTGCGCCTCGTGATCTATTGTTCCAAGCCTCGGAAAAGCTTTGTTCCCCAAGATTTATCTTTACCTGTGTGTGTATGCTCGCTTTTTAAACTATTCTTCTGAGGTCATTCTTTACACAAAAACATCGCGTGCATCGAGACAGTATTCTTGTCAAATAAGCTCGAAATAGTTAAAATTAGTACTACTTGAAAGACAATTGAGATATCGAGATTTGATTTAAAAAAATTTATTAATCATGAAGAATATATTTGGAGCAAAATAAAAAAGTTATTCGTGTTTGAAATTGATAATATTAATAATCAATATTTAACAACTATTAGCATAGGTCACATCGTAGTAACGTTTGCAACTAGTCCGGTATCCATTGTCTCCGTCACAGTTAATCAATTGTAGCGACTTGTCAAAGCACAGCTGAACTTGTGATAAATACTGCTCTTTCTTTCCCTGAAAATATCACGGAATATCAATACAGTAAACCACCTTGATGTATCATCAATTTTAATTTTTAAAAATACTGACCGGTATGCGTATGCATTGTACGAAAGCGTTCACACCGAGTTTCTCTTTAATGGCTCCATACAAATAATCGACTTCGTAATTGTTTCCCGGAACAATGTTCGCTTCCTCGAGTATGTCTCCAAGGTTGTAACTGTCGAACAGCTGTAGCGACGTTGAAAAATACTTCGTTATGGTATTCGTGGCCTGCAGATTCGAGCAAGTCCCATGTTTCTTCCACTCGTGAGACCAGAATGAATCGTTGTCGTACATTGCACTAGGCCATTTTTCGTTCAACTCTTGTCTCAACTGATTTACTAAACTAGCTTGATATTTTTTGGCACTACATTCCGAAGGTCCTCCCTGATTCCGATTAGACGGCCAAAGCCCGTGAATTGTCCACTTATTTACTGCTTTAGGTGATGAGCAAGAAGTACAAGGATCTTTTGAGTTATGACGTCTATCACGGAAATCCATACAATTCGTGGGCGACCACATTTGTGCCAGTTTCAGCATTTCAAAGTCATTGCTATCCCCACCATTATACTGCCGTGAAGATCTGTCGAACTCAAGCATATGTTAGAATTGTTCGATTGAACTACATTGTAGAACAAAAACTTTGATGAAATCGTAATTTTTCGTTCTGGCGTAAGGCGTACATGAGACTTTATACGAAATATACTCATGCAAATAATCATTAATGAAATTTACGGAATTACGATTTTTTGTCATAGCTTTATAAGTCATAAGATTATTATATTTTTCATAATAATTAAACCATTTGATCAGATTAATTGATTAATATGAAAGCATTTCGATTCGATCAATGAAATGAATATTCATATTCAGTGAACAGTATGTCAAAATCCTCATTATAAACTCATTAATCAATATATCGCTAGAATTATTACCTTCCATGTCCGTCAGCACAACAAGTAAAATAAATTAAAAATAAAATAAAATTTTGATTCCACCTAGACATGTTATTGCGCGAAATGCGTTGAACACGGTGATATATTATAGCTCGTGTGGAATAGAACACTCACTCAATAAAAGAGCCGTCTGGCGTTTTATCACTTTCCTGAAATACACCTAACAATCATCCCATTATTTCCAAACCTCGCGAATGACGCGAATGATTTTATTTAATCAGCTTGTTCGATTGTTCTTAAAAATTCTTATCATTCGTATTTACTGAAAAAGCGGGTTTTTATGTTTTCTTGACGAATAAAGATCAGAATCGAATGTGAATTATCACGTACGTTACTGAACAATTACATTTTTCATTTGTTGCTATTTCTGCTATAACAATAGCAACGAGTCGGAGAAAGAGTGAGTTAGAAAATGATTCAGAGATCATTATACGAGTAAATTATGCGACTCGTAAGACAACTGTTCGTTATCTAATCTTCATCAAATTTCTATCTTTGAATCTTCTTCCTTCTTTTTTAATAACTTTTCCATGGCTGAATCTTTATGTAACATGAAAAAAATATTTACTCTCAAATTGTTAAACTTATTTGCGAGAAAGTTGGATCATCCAGTAATCGATTTTTTCATACTCAACTTACTGCGAAAAACGAAAAGGAGAACGCAAGCTCTTGAACTGTACGGCGCGAATATTGGCTGAAAGTTTGAAATTACTCGGAGTGCACGCGGTCGCGTAAGCGGTGAAATCGATTGCTCATTGCTCTCGCTTTACCGGCAAACTTTTCTAATTTCTCTCTGTGGACCTTTTTGCTTAGCATATTTGTCTTCGTTGAACTTTTTACCCTTTTTTGCCGCCACAGTGTGATCGACTCTTCGGAGCTGGTGGTTGTTTTATGTATGCAGATAGATTGAAGGGTTGCACGCGTTATGAAGCTATCGGATTTCAAGTGTACACACATTTACGTCAGGAATGCGCGGCTCCGTAACTTTATACGACGATGCTATTGCGCGCTATGGATTTTCCTCGAGTGTGCAGCCTCGGAACCAACGGCTAGGATATATTATGTAGATATTCGCAATACAAACATGCTCTCTGTAAATAGAGGGCGGAGCCGCGCAGTTGTTACTTTTATCAGTGTATTGCAGAAGCTAATATTGCTGATCGATTGAAAAATAGCTCGCAATCATAAGCAACGCTACGCGCCTAACGATATACATTTGTTTAGCAATGAAAATTAACATAATGCCTGCGTTTATTATTGCTGCCTCGCGGTTCAAACCAGTTATATATATTCGCTCGAATTTTTCATGCCCGCGCGCGCAACTGAAAGAAAGAAATAAAGAGAGACAGATTTATGACGTCTTCTAGTTCTTCTTTGAGTTTAATAAGGGAGTTAGCCAAGTTTTACTTCTTTAGGGGATCGACGATTTATTATGCGCTCTCTCGCCATTTCAAATCTTCAGTTTTATCGTTTAAGTCTTCAATTTTATTTCTACGGGAAACTTTATTTTCCTCGGGGGAACGTTTGTTTATCTCAACGTTAATTCGTTTACCTTTTACAATTTTTTTTAATGCAAAACATTTTATTATTAATGTTCAAGTAAAAAGAAAGGAAAAACGAGCGATGAATGCGTTGTTTAGCGTTTGAGAACTTTGTCGTGTAAAAACCGGCAATTCCAAGCAATTATATCATTACCAATAGAATAAGAATGATAATGAGGCTCGGCGCACGAAATAAAGCAAAGAAGCACATCGCATAACTTTGCCGTAGCAAGCCGAGCTATGCTAGCTGCTGCCGGTTGTACAAATAATCGACGTAATCGCGCGGCGGCGTCTGCTAATCTGCCGAGCGGAAGTTTCCTCGGGGCTTATAGTACACTTATACTTATTGTGTATATATATACAGCAATACGCCGCGAGCTGCATCGCAAGTAGCGAAGCATTTCGCGAGCATCGATCTTCTTTAGCGCGAGACACCATAAAGCCCCCCCAAGGAAATTATACCCCCGCAAACTGGAGACTGAAAAATATATTAAAGTGATACGTGCTCTCTCGCCGGTACCTTTGTTTCCGGATCAAAGGTCGACCGCGCGCGCGATTCAGCTTAATCGCGCAATCTTTACTCCAAGCTCTTCGATGCATGCGCTGAAAATTCATTTTCCCGACGCGACTTTTTGCTCGTTTTATTGCGCCTTCCTCTCGCCGCCGCGCGTCGAGTCGACTTATCGCAACGGCCTCATCGAGAACACGTTTTCACTTTTAATTTTAAAAGTAGCTGCCTATATGTGCGCACCGCCTAACTCACACTGCTCGGCTCTCTGCATGTGCACGTCAAACCTTTTGCTTTTGTATTTATTAATTTTCTATACGGGACTGAAGATTAAATCGGCATTCCTGCTTAATTAATGCCAACCTTATACATTCACAGTTTCATCATTTTCCAAGTACCTAACATTTTCATTAAGAGCGGTTTCTCCAGCCAGCTTTCTATTCGGTTGATCGGATATCGACAATTTGTTCATTTTTTGATTTATCTGCATTCGAACAAAGTCTATGTTCATTTTTTCTTATTTATCAATCGGAGGAACATCAACTGAAATACATATATGCTAGCATGTGTAATAATATATTACGTTCAGCTCTGTGCCGTAGAAAAGAGCGGGCCGACAAAGTTACAATGTTTGCATATTTCGTCGGTCACGAATGAAAAATATGCTAATTTTTTTCAATTTATCTGCCTGATTTTAGTTATCATTCATTAGCTCTGAATGCAGTGAGTAAAAAATCCTCTTGTAACAAGAAGATTCCGCTTATTGTAAGAAGATTTTCTTCTCAAAATAGATTCAAGAGGAATCCTCTTCTAACAAGAGTAATCTTTTTGTTACAAGAGGATAGCTTCTTTTTACAAGAGGATTCCTCTTGTTACAAGAGGATTTTTTTCAAGATTACTGTCCTCTCGTTATAAGAGTACTATTTTTTTCAGTGTGAATGTTTTTAATTTTGTTATCAGTCAAGATATCAAATAAAAGACTCTGTCAGGTGGAAGATACATAGTTCTGTGCCACCGCATGAAAGAACGCTTCGGCACAATATTATAATACGTTGTTGGCGTGTGATAAAAGTCCACATATAAATCAATTTGACGTTTCAATGAAGTCATATTTTATACAGTCGGAACTGTTAAAAAATCTGAGGTTGTACAATCAAGGTATACAAAATGTTGAGCTAAAATTTAGATGTACCCAACCAAGGTCACTTGCCAGAATCTTGGATAATTATAGTCACGTCGTGCTATGGCAATGTGATACTGAATGATAAAGGCGTCAATTATTGAAAACCTTGCGGAATGTCAATTCCGAGTTGTTATAGCAGTTCTGAGCTCTGGAAAAGCGAGGTATATATTACTTGCTCTTCGAATTTTCTTTTGGTGAATATACGGCCAATTCCACTAAAAAAACTGCCACAATTTGGTTCAGGTTTTGACAAATTAAAGACTCCAGCGAGGACTCCAGGGTAGGCTCAAAATTATCATATTTTCTCAATCTATAACACTAATACAACCTAAAAACACTAATTCCCCATGCCGCGTAATCTTGTGACACCCTTTTTGCTTTCTCGAAGAGAAAGCTTTGTAACAGTGAAAATTTGCGATTGTGGAATTTTGATGTTTTTCCATGTTTTCGAGGTCGCTGAGTTCAAAAATGATGTTTTTAGAAAGTGTCCGGATCCCCAAA
>JAWWMK010030447.1:0-14230 GCA_035047105.1 Galeopsomyia nigrocyanea
CTCTCTCTCTCTCTCTCTCTCTCTCTCTCTCTCTCTCTCTCTCTCTCTCTCTCTCTCTCTCTCTCTCTCTCGAGCTTTTGCCGCAGCGTTAATACGCTGATTGCTGGTCTATTAAAATCTTGAGTTATTTTTGAAAGGTGCAATGCCTTCCGATGTTACAGTTTGTCGGGTCAATGTGTCTGGGAAGCTGAGGCGCGATGAGTATGTGAACCAGTAGATTTTTGACTGAAACGAATTGCAGAGTAATTTTATTTAATTACTTCTTTTTTTTTATGCAGAGATTGGCTTCACATTTTTGTTAATGGCCAGTTATCTGTTGTTGTTTGTTTCAAATAGTTAGATGAATACCATTGTTATTCAAATCATGATTATTTGATTGACTAAAGTTTTCAAATTATTGAAATAATTTTGACCAATGTGATCTCTCTGATATTGACAATACTTTCATTGTATTGATAATGAATCTTGGGTTCTATCGTCAATAAAATAATTCACAGTAAACAATAAACAGCAGTCAAAATTATTTACTCAAACGAACCAAATTGAATTACAATTTCCAAATGAAGTATTTTATTTTCAAAAATCTTCATTGAATAACCAAAGAAAAATTTGCCCATTCAATTTCACCTCGTACATAACAATCCGATAAATAATAAATCTTTAATTCCTCATAACCCATCAAATAAAAAAATAAACAATAAAACAATATACACAAATTTTTATAAATCCACGTCCTCTACTAAAAAAAAACCTTTGGGAGCACGATCGTGTCTCTCATTTTCTCAATCCACCTCTTTTCACTCGTCCCCCTTCGATATATACCTTCACACATACACGCAACGATATATATCACCTTGAGCGGTGCGTCCTCGCGCGGCAGGTAGCACGAAGCTCCGTTTCTCACAGGCCATGCCGCAGAAAGTGGGCGTGACCGGTGGCTAGGCCAATGGCGAGCAGCGGTAGGCTGAGCTTATTATACCGCTTGGCCACTTTTGCAACCTGCAGGCTTCTCGCGCGCTTGCACACGCAGGTTAATCATTCGCACTCTCGCCTTATTTCCTTTTTTTTTTCGTTTAATCACATATATAAGCGTACTATAACTAAAAAAAAATATTGCAAACTAAATTGTCGACAGATTAAACTCGCACTGAAAATCGCTTGAATATAATATGTATATAATGTATCGTAAAGCGGCGCCGTAGGTTGTGTTTTTCGCGACTTTATTTATCGTCGTATTGATTTTGACATAAGTTTTTATGCGTTTGTTTTTGCTGCGGACGCGTGCGCGCGCGAGCTGTTTATGACACTGCAATTTCAAGTATACTTAACTTCGTGCTCGCGTACGGAGTTTTATGCGGCGCGCGCGGGCAAAACTTTTTTTTTTTCATGGAGCTATAGAATAAGTGTTTTTCATATCGTGAATCGATAATGAGGCACACGCAAATGAATATTATATAAGTTGGACATAAATTAACTTTCGTTTGGAGGAATAAATATAATTATATCGGTGTAATACTTGTTTCAAAAGTCATATAATTATAACTCTGCCACAGAGTCATTGTAAGCTACTTCATTAAACTTCTAAATCTGTCTCGAACTTCCCTATATACGCATTATATATCTCTCTCCCTCACCCTTCCCTGTATAAGACACATGCACTACGCATAAAACGAAGATTAAAAATCACTTTAATTTTAATACCCGTATAGCATATACGCACACTATATAAGGCATTATTATATTTTTGCCCATTACAGTCTGCGTACCTCGTCGTCAAAGCGTAAGCAGCCGTAAGCTCATGAATAAATATCAAGTAAAACCAGTAAAAAGCCTGCTTTTGGAGCGAGCCACCATAATTCAAGATATATATATACCCTTCTTTCTCTTGCCTCGATATATAGAGTAGAGTGTATTATACAAAAGAAAAGTAGGAGGACCTCCCCGTAGAATCCGGAATCGGTCGAGCCAAACACACGCTTGAGTATTATAATAAAAAAAAAAATAAAAAAAACAAGTCGTCGTTGTCGTAGCACAGTAGCTATAATAAAAGGACCTCCCAGCTGCGTCCTCCTACTCTCCGCGACTTGACGAAAAAAAAAGAAAGGGGGAGGTGGGGTCGATTACATTAATTATTATTCTACTTCTTATATTTTTTGCTCGACTGCCTCATTTTCTCGTTTTCTCTATGTCCGGGATAGGTCAATTATACAACCAACGCGATGCTTCTCGCTTTAATCTTTCGCCAAGATTAATCGTATAAACCCTTGCGCCGCCACCGCCGCCGCCGTCGCCACCGCCGCCGCGGCACGTGGACAGACGACGTCGGCATGCTTGCTTTTAATATGATCTTGTGGCTTTTCACTTTAGAACCCAAGCGCTGCCGAGGATTATATATTTCGTTCGTTTCTTTTTTTTTTCGTGCGGTTTTGAGCTTTAAGGTGTATTTGTTTTTACGCGAATGACGCGATATTATTTCTTTTTTTTTTTGGCGTAGAAATTGTTGCGAAAACGATCTTTTATCGAAATATGAAATTTTACGACAGTTAGTACAACAAATGTTTCTATAGCAATGATGTAAATTGCGAAATTGTTTTGGAAAACAATTAATTTCATCACTAAACCACATAAGTTAAGATAGATCGGTCTATAACCATTCACATATTCCATATGATATATTCAAGTTGACGCAACTTTGAAGGGCCACGTAACTGCCAAAGCCAAAGCGCACAAAAGCAAAAGGTCGCAACGAAAAGACATCTCGCTGCCCTGCAGAGAGCGCGGTTGTATATACGCCCGGAGTCTCGGCTCTTATATTTAAATGAAAATAGACCTCCAGTAGCTAAGGAGCCAGCCCACATATCTCGCAACAGCGCGCGACCCCCCCCCCCCCTCTTTTTGGTGAAAAAAAAAAAAAAAAGCTTTTGCGGACAATGAAACTCGGTAAATCGGATAATGCCCTCGACACCCATCGCACGTGCTCTCTGCTCTTACATACCTCCCGCGATGATAATTCGTCGTCGATACACGCCCCTGAGATCTGCAACCCCTTTTTTCAACAAACTTTCCACTACTCGCTCGAACTAGATTTTTAGGTTTTTTTTTTTATTTTTTTTTTGTTTTGTTTGCTCTCCTTCTTCTTTTTTTTCAGTCGCGAACCCGTTTTCCGCGCGTCTACGCCCACCGGAAGCAGCTGAAGCTGAGAACGTGAATGGCCAGAGAGAAGATGTATATAAAAGTCCGGAGATCCGATTACAGGCAACGTAGAGAGAGAGCGAACGAACGAATCGAGCGACGGGGCCGGGTGACCGTTTCGACACGTATATATAGCTTGTAGTACCGAGAGAGACCGTTTTTTTTTCCTTCAATGTTCTCGGCTTTCCTGTGTGTATGTACACGCCTGTAACGATCATATGTATATATGGTGTACATATATGCGTTGCGCGAGATGTGAAACTTGATGGATTATTATAACATGGCGACCTATTTCGACGTATTCAGAACGGATATATATTCCATCGTATGGCGGTTGAGAAATTTCTGCTGTATAAAAAATAATAGAATGATTTTTTTATCTTTTAATGAAGAATTCGTAAATATTCAGATATATCTAGTAAGTTGAAGTTTATTTAGTTAAATTAAAATTGTAATTTTCAGATATATAAATAAAAAGTATAATATATCCATCACTATAGAATCGTGTATAAATTCCAGATAAATTTTTAATGTTATCTAAAGTCACGAAAAAGAATTAAATTTGCAAGCGCTACAATTTTGGTTTAGCACCAGAGTAATGAATACAAAAAATATTCCTATAACTGAAATAAAATAAAAATAATTCATAACAAATTCTTCATAATGTACACAACACTGAAAATCGATGTTTCTTTGTAATTTAATTCCAACATTATACAGTCAACTAAAATCAATTCGATTTCCAGTTTAGAAATATTCAATTGATCAGAATAAAATAGTAACTAATAAATGCAAAAAATTTAAAATAAAAATGAAAAAAGAAATGTTGCAAGGCTGCGTGTTATCAAGGCGATGGAATACGACCAGGTAACATAGCGATAGCCAAGCAATTTCAATCTTCCACAGTAGGGAACGCCTGTACGTGCTGTGAAAACACACGTAAGGAGCTATCTGTGGCTTGGTTAAAAATTTTTCCCGAGCCGGGAATCGAACCCGAGTCCGCCAAGAGGCAGACTCGAACGAGCTGCGCGCGAAACGGCGCCTTAGACCGCGCAGCTACGCATGCAAGTTCAGACTGCTATCAATATGTTGGTAAAACGGAAACGGGCTTCAGTGCTCGTTAAATTGCTCGAAATGAATGGATTTTTTTTGCAGTTTTTTTTTTGTTGGAATGTGCATTTTTTATTGAATAAATTATTTACAGTGTAATGTAAAAACGTAAATTTTTGAAAATTATTAATATATTGTTTATTTAAAATTTGCGAT
The DNA here is from genome assembly GCA_035047105.1 of Galeopsomyia nigrocyanea. Lineage (NCBI taxonomy): Eukaryota > Metazoa > Arthropoda > Insecta > Hymenoptera > Eulophidae > Galeopsomyia > Galeopsomyia nigrocyanea. The sequence continues at coordinate 4,459 of JAWWMK010030447.1, forward strand.
ATAACTATAGTTACACGTTTTTATTTTAGCAATAATGAGTACAACCGTATTTTTGTACGTATTTTTTATAAAATAATTTTTCCAATTATTAAAGTTATTATAAACGTATTGACTTATAAATATTTCAAAGATAATGTGCAGTTTTTGCAATTAAATGTTATCTCAATTGTAAAAGTAAATCTTCGCTTAAATATTGAAATTTAATATCAACTTATCGTCTGTTATTTACTCTAATCAGAATTTTGCATTCACAATTACTTCAAGACACTTCTCATTTTTACAACAGCACGCGTAAACAATTAATAATACATGAGACTCGCAACGACTCGCAATTTTCCCTTGCGCAATATATTCATGATATGCGCTCGAGCGCTTTTATTAATTATCCCAGAATGATTGTTACATTCAGTCGCGAAATATGCCTCTCGCGCGAAATATATTCATCAAGGAGTACATAACAGGGCACAAAAGGGCTCTTTTTTTTCTCTCTTTCTCTCCGACAGACAAGCGTGACGATCTTAAAATCGCGGCGAACCTCGTTAATATTCTGCCAAGCGCCTCTCACTTTAAATTCGACTATACCCACGTGCATCTGAATGATCGAGCAGTTTTCGGCTAAAATCGAAAAAAGCAAAGAGGAACAAAAAAAAAAAGAGTTTTGGAGTATATCTCCATAGAACAACATCTGCAAGAGAGAAAACGCGACAGCAGATGACGATCCGACGGACTATGAAGAGACACGAGAAACGATGGCTCGACATCTGTGCCCTTGGTGGATGCGCTTTTGAAGGCACGTGTCGAAAAGTGCTAAGCTGACCGCCGACGCGGGATGAATTTTTCAGTGACGGGATGACATGTGGCTGAGTTATATAGGTTTTCCCTTTGAATGATGTTCCTTTTTGGCTCTTGGCAGTTTTGAAATTTTTCATTCGCTTTTATCATGTGCAGGTATATATCGCATATATGTATTTTTGCTTTGAAAAAAAAAAGAAGTATATTTTCAATCTTCACAAGATGAATTAGAAAATTTTAGATCTACTTTCGCTTGCCTTGCAAATTATTTTAAATGTCATACCATTCGCGCCTCCCCTCGAGTAATTTGCAAAAAAAAATCATCACAACTGTTGCTGATCGTTCAATTAATCCAAATTCATCCAAATAAAAAAAAAACAAAACAATCCCTCGTAGCCTCGTCATCGTCATCGTCGCACCGAACGCGTCTGTCGATGAGCATGCGTATACAGTCAGGCGTAACCCACCCACGCCCATACATAATGAAGCTTCGTTATAAGAGTGACGATGAAAAGTTGACTGCGCGTATGAAGAGCGTGGGTCCCATTTTTTTCTTGATCGTATAGACCACCGCCCCCATGGCGATAATTCCACGGGTGAAGCGCGGCCCCGGGGAGCGAGTGTAGCGCACGCGCCAGGGCGTTGCTTGGGCGTACGCCCTAGACGACCCCTAGGTGGTCCAGGGCGTTGACGGGTGGTACGCGTGGATGCCTCTCAAGAGTGAGAGATGCCTATCGGCCGTTTTTCGTTAAAATCGCCAGGGCTTGGCACATGCACTTAATATATACTCGACTGACTGAGAAAAAGAGAGGACCGTTTTTTTTCATCTTCCATGACGAGATGAGGCTTCAGGTTGACAGGATGTGCTCCGAGTTGATGGTTTTCATTTCGAGGAGGTGGACGTGAAATTGAGCGTATGTATCGTGTATATGGCACAAATGAATAGGCAGGAAGAGATCATGTATGCGAATCTTAGAAAAAAAATTCGGATGTCGAATCCTTAGGAATTTTATTGAATTATAGCTGGGGTTACTGATCAATTTTCATTTTTGCATTTTTAATAAAGTACAAAACAGTTGGTTGGGATAAATTTCGATCAAATTGTAAGAGTTTTGATACAGCCCATCTTCTATTGACTTGAAGTGAACATTTTTTTCATTTCGAATTACGCGCGGTGTACAAAAATTGTATAGCATATACGGTATTAATACTTTCATGATAATAATAATGTAATTTGTTGCTTATGGAAACATTTGGATATCGCGGTATGATTCAAATGCAATCTAATTAAAGATTGAACTAAAGAAATAGTAAAGACGACACATACGTATATGCCAAATATTATAATGTCATTCACATTACTTCCTCATAATAGAAATATATTTCTATTATGAGGAATCAATGTGAATATGAACTGTAATAATGGAATTATCATGTCCTTTATTTCCACCTTAGAAAATAGTATACTGTTCGTATAACGAATGATAATCAAATGACGTAGTGGCACCTAGCACAATATTTTTCAACTAAAATTACAAAACCGCTTATTGTTCGCATAATGTCGAATTGCGTCAATAGCTATAATATAATTCAGTGTAATTTTATTGAAAATGTACAAAAACAGACTACACGTAAACAAGTGTATTATAACTATGGATATTATTGTTTGATGATAATTCCGAATATAGAGACCGTGATGAAGAGATAAGAATTTCTCAGTATATACTGTTGGTTTCCACATTCAAGTTAATAAACTCTACAAAATGAAGTTAATCTTATTTGGAACGATTTGTGTCTTCTATCTTTCATATGCTTTGGCATTTGACACAAACATTACAGATCATAAGTACAATTTTATAGTAATTAATTATACAGCTATTTAAATTTGAGAATTTGCAACTAAATACTTCATCAAACACAAACAAATCAGCTATGGGCAGAGAAATTTTCACAAATTTCCTTGTTCAGTTGACTATTTCAATTCGAAAAACTCAATCGAAATTTCTTTTCTCCATACTTTATACATGAAATTACAACATGATGGCTCCAAAACATTAAATAAATATTTTTTATACTCACTTTTATATTACAATACTATTAATAAAATTCATTATTTTATACTTGTTATATGCTTTTAATTAGTTTACTTATCGTAACCGATTTTATAAACAGCCGATTGCAGCAACAAAGATAATAAAGGAAAATAATGTGTATATCTATGAGTGTCCACATCTAGAGATGATGGCGAAAAAACTCGGAGATCTCAGTATAAGAGATAGAAGCTCGCACACGACAGAAGAAAGAACCATGTCAAACATATAGTTAAGGCAGCAGTCTGTAGTTGGCAAATTTCTCTTCCCATACAGAGGTAGCAAAAGATCTCGTAATAAAGTATGCTGTTCACTTTTTCAATGATAATTGCTGCTTCGATAAATATCTTCTAATTTCATTCATTTTGTATCGACAATTTGAAGTGATTTCACGTTAACTATTGTTTTTTTTTTTCAATTTTACTAGTTCGTAAAATTATAATGTCAACTGTATGATGTTTAAAAATACAATACGTCATTTTTAATACTATTCAGTGAAATTGAAATTATGGAAATGATAATCATAATTAATAAAATTTTACATGAAATTGTAATTTGTTTTCTTCACTTCAATGATGAAATTATCAAAATAGGAAGCCCGACGTGAGTCTATAAACCCATAAAACAAATTACAGCCGACAACTTTACAATCTACCAAAACTGATTAAGTAATAACTGAACCTCTCGCGCATAAAATTCAAAACACACTAATCCTCTCACTTAGCCATATCATAAACTTTTTCATCCGCGGTTGTAAATAAATTTCGATGAAAAAAAAAAAGAAGTAGACGAAAGCACCGCCTTCCATATACACAAAAGCGAGGGCTCATTAGGCTTCTCCACGCATACACATACACATGCACAGAGAGAAGAGAAAGATGGTCTATATCGCTAATCGTTATGGGCGCTTTACGGTTTTTAAGGTGGTGGCGGCATCCGCGTGCGCGTGCAGCAGCGAGTAATATAATAGAAAGAGCGGATGTTAAGGCTGCTACTGGCCTTTAACGACGCGGTATTATACGCATAAAAATCTATGTGGCGCCGGCGCAACGTGTGGTCTTCGCTGCGTTTTATGTGGGAGTGCTGTTGCTGCTGCTGCGCAGCGAGTTTATTTCGCCGCGGGCAATAAGAAAAATATTCAGATGCCAAATAAAAGCTCATGACGATCGTAAATGCAACCGGGCTCTCTCGTGCTTATAAAGGAGTAATGAGGGCATGGGAATCGTTTGTAGCATTTGATTGCAACTCTTTTTTCTTTGATTGAAAGCGAAGTTAATGATAAAAAAAATTTTGAAATTGTAACTATATACTCGCGGTACTTATAAGTCGATCGTTATAAAGATTACAGTTGAACGGTATATGCACTCGAGATATGATTTGTAACACGACAGTCATTTGCATTTTACTCTATCGAGCGTGATATAGCGATAGAGTGCGTGTAAATTACAATATTGTTGCCGGTAATAGTCAGTTGCAGGGGTACGCATTCAAATCCATTACATCAATCTCGAAAGTTAATGCGACAACCTACTTAGCATCACGATAACGAGCTTTACTTTTCATTCGAAATGAGAGTGAACGGTTGAAACGATTTAGAAAAATACCAAATTTCAGGAGAATGAACCTTGCACTCAAAAGCTTATCTCGAGCAATCAAAGACTCTCACGCTCGCTTTGAAGCTTACTTATAACATTTTCCTCCAAACAGAATGAAGGCATCTAAAGTGCAGAGCGCTCGCCTCTTTGAGGTTTATTATCAGGTGTGAAAAATCTTTATCAAAGCGTTCGATCTAACGCGTTTCCGCGCGTTGAAGTAGTATAAGGCCGCATTTAGGCTAAACATTAAGGTGTAGGAATGCCTTTTGTCGGACAAAACGCTATATGGTGATGCCTTTTTGTTCTTTTTGTTATCTGTACATGATCGCATTTTTGAGCTATACAAACGCGCCGACGCGGACTGAAAGGCATATAAATCGGTTGGATGTGTAAAGGGTTCGAGTGTAGGTATGATAGACACAAATCAAAACTACAGAAAGAAATAGAAAAGTTTTTTTTGGATATTCAATTCAGAAAATTTACGAATATGTTTTTGAACTTCGACAAATAATCAAAATCCACATTTTGACATTGAATTAACATCACGATTGAATTAACGTCATCAAATTTACTGTAAAATATATACATTAACCGATATTTCCACATCGAATGCGAATTCACTTCTCTCGCTAAATTACAAGGAATTACCGAAATAATAACCAAATAATTATTTTCAATGAATCGCCAATAGCCACTCAAGGCAGTGTATAGCATCGGCAAAAAAAAAAACGTGCAGTTCTCTCTGGTCCAATTAATTTCGCACTGAAAGTCCATTACGTCGATTCTCCAGGCCAATTCATCAAGGCATCATTTGGCCATCGTATAAAGGCAAACTGCTCCTACTGGCTCTGCAGCAGCAGCAGCAGCAGCTCGTACACAAAAGGTAATCAGTCCGAAAATCCACTGAGCGCATCATCATTTTTTATCGGGCCAATATACACACACACACGCATGTAACGCGCGAGAAAAAACAAGGCAGCACACAAAATGAAAAGGTGGCACAGAAGAGAGAAAGAGGGTGGATATATAGAGAGAGGCGCCAAGGAGTCCCTTTGAACTGTGGCCGGCACGACGCTTCTTCCTTCAGGTAGCCGCACCAGACGCATTAGTCACTCCCTTCTTACCTTTTTTTCCTTCTTCTTCTTCTCTCCCGCTCCTGCCGCCGCAGACTAAATGAGTTGCTCACAGTGCTTGATAGGCCTCGACTATACGATGTCAACGCTGTACAATGAAAAAATTCGCCGAGAATTTGTTATTTTTACGATTTTTACTTTGATGAATTAGTCGTCGGTTGGTGTGAATAAGAATGATCGTGCGGGGTTGGTTTTTATTTACTTTCGCGCCTGAATAAACAGTCGAGTTCCAAAGAATTTTTCAGCAAAATTTCGATCGCTCAAAACTTCATACATAAAAGAGTATTACACACCCATTCGTCATTTCTGTCCATTCAATTCTTTTAAGACAGGAAAGAAAGAAAAAAATAACAGCTAATATTGAAGCGCAAAAAAAATTTACGAGGCAACATCATCGCAGCGTCGAGAACAAAAAAGTACACGTATATATACAGTTTGGCGCCAGCAGCCGGCAGCAACCTCATTATGAAGTAATTAAAAGCCATTACCGAGCGCTATTCCTTTATTATGCGCGCGGCCGAGGAGAATACACATAAGAAAAGAAATGCCGACGATGGAGCAAAAGCACGCAGCACTCAGAGAGACCCTTGATCCTTTTTTATCTTTGCTCGCTATCTTTCTTGTATATTCAAAAGAATAGGATCGCGAGATAAATACATCTCATTTACTGATGGACAACCTTTTTCTTCTCACACTTCGGAGCTGATGATATTTCAGACTTGTATAGTAAGTCGAAGTGATTTTATAGTATAGTATATGAACTTGTTAGTGACCTATGCGGTAATATCCGCTCTGCAATAACCCTTTCAAAGGGGTCTGAGTTGTTAATTGAATTTCAAGTCGATTATTGACCGTCAATTTATGGACTATAGGCATAAAATACAAAATCAGTTTGGACAAAACCAAGACTATTTGCTGATATTATTTTTCACTGGTAGTTTTTTATTTAATGAAAACATGATTTGATCGTTAGAATCTGAAACTCAGTTATTGATTACTCCATCAAAAATGCATACAAAAAAAGATTTTCATTCCATAACAACTTCCGCCGAGACATAGAGGCATCACGAAAAGTATACACCCAATTTATTACATTTCATTAAGAATGCTACCATGTTATTTATAAAGAGTAATCCGTCACTCACAAGCATATAGAAAAAGAAATTGGTGCAAGGCGCCAGAGGAAACATCAAAAAGGATAATGTACATTAGAAAAGCCATATCGTATACGACAGCTTGGCGCCATAGGATAGATTAAGCTTTGCCGTTTGGGATCCATCATGATACAAATGCAACACGCGCGGGCCCTGCAAAGACAATTTTCCCTCGGCGATTTTTTCCATACATAACTCTTATAACAGCGTGAGGAATCGAGAAAATCGATTAATCACGGCTGTCCGTACAAGAGTGGTAGCTGAAAAACCGCCTCCATTAAGGGAGAGCTTTTGCTTTTGAAACAAAGCCGGGGATATGAAAAAAAACTCGATTATGTATAAACACGGTAAATGCTCTATCCATCTAAAAATATTATCGAAAAATTCCGCAACGACGACGAAGACGACGCGAGTGAAGAAGAAGAAGAAGAAGAAGAAGTTTTTCCCAAAGTTTTTCGCCTCGTCACCATGAAGGACGCGCCATAATTCGCAAGATGGTGCAGACGTTATCAGATCTACAAGCAGGCTCATCCCTTTACCGACGGGTACGTGACAGCTCGCTGCTGTTACTACCTGAGGTCGTAAACAAATATTCATCTATCAAGCTAATGGCAGAAGAAGCGACGATCGCCGTGGAAAATTGAAATTTTTCTTGTAGACGCACGCCCGCGCGCGATCATCGCGACCTTGCGGGAAACACAAAGGTTTTTCACTCGAGCGTGAATGAAAAATTGTTAAAAATCGCCCCCGCGCGCGGTAATTGATGCCTTTCGGCTTGGCTATATAGTAGGCGCGCTTATATTATACTTTCTTCTGGTGGGTCTGCTTGGCGCCAAGAGATGGAATTGCACGGTAGCTTTGATGCTTAATGGCTGGCGATGCCGACTGAATTTTCTTGGGTTTCGTTGATTTTTTTTTTCTCTTCTTTATCTCTACCGCATTTTTTAAAAATTTTTTGAGGAGTTTATAATTGTTGCTTTGACGTGGAAATTTTGCTTTATTGAAATTCGAAAATGACTGCAACTGAAATACAGGATTATTGATTGTTTCATTCAAAATTCAAAGTCCCAATGTTCCGCAGTCATTTTCAATTATTTCACCGAATACAAAATGGTATTTGCGAACAAAAGAAGTAAAATTGCCATTTTCGTTTGTATTTATGGAGAAATAACGTAGTCACGATGAGCACGCGAGCAATTATGGATTTACATCTCCGCGATAAAATTTTTCCGAGGTAATCAGCAGCTGAGCTCATAATACCTATGCTCTTGCCATGCGCGGGGCACATTCACGACGGGTGCGAACAGATGCACGAGCAGCGGCAGGATTACGAAAGCGTAAAGCTGCGACAAAAGATGAGAGAGAGAGAGAGGCGCGATCATCTGCACCAAAAAAGAGAGAGAGAGACTATACTACCAGACTAATTCGCCGCGGAAGATGTAAAGAACTGAGATAAGCGAAGCGCCGAGCCGATTTTTATCTGACTAATGGACAGAAGCCACAAAAAGTCAACAGTCACTGAAGGTGAGAGGCAGCGACGCCAAAAAAAAAAACGACTCACTGACCGTACAATCTTTTTTTCTTTTTTTTTTCTTTTTTGTTCTTCCCGCTCTTTTCTTCATTAACTCGTAATCCCCAACTTTTTATTGGCTCGCCGGAGAGACAACAAAAAAAAACTTTTTTTTTTTTGGAGAAGGTATGGCGTGGATATAAAGGATATCGAGTCATTTTTGTTTACACATGCGCCTGCGCTCGTACAATAGTAAAGAGCTTTTTTTCGCAGCTAATGCATGAAATATGATGTAACCTAATACGTTGTGAAGACTGCGAACGGCAAGTGAATATGTTGAATATTTAATAACTACATCTTATAGATTTCATTGGTTACAAAACTCTCTGAGTTTTACAAAGTCATTAAAACAGTTAATGATGCAAAAAAAGAACAAGCAGGCCTATAAAAAATTTTCCAACGCGATATTGAAAATTTCTCAAACTAATGAAAACATACAGGTGCTTTCGACACACAATCAAAAGTAGAACACGAGCAAGCTAATACAACGTTACGCGACACGACTAATCAGCCACATCCTCAATTCGAAATCGCAGTAAAGCAGCGATCGTAAAAGTACGAGCGCGAGGCTGCTCACAGCTGCCAAGATGAATGAAAAAAAAAACAGAGAAAAATTACCGCGGTGCGAGCAATCGTCGGGTGAAAAGTGTAAATAAAAGGCAAGAGGAGGCGATCGGTAACAAGAGAGAGAAGGCAATCAGGATGGATTTACGTTGGGCACTTTTGCAGGCTGCGCGCGTAAACGTATATACAATATATACACACATAGGAAGAACAGAGTTAACCATCCCAAACCTCTTCTCTCTCCTCCTTTCACGAGGTGTTAAGAAAATATTATCTCAGCGCCCGCGCGCCAAGAGAACCCACCTCGTGATTTACAGGATTGCACGCGCGCGAGCGCACGGCAAGGTGGAAACCTCTCCAAAGAGAGATCTCGTCCCTCGATATATATACACCTCGAAGAGTGTGCACTTGACTTTTAACGTTACGTCTTTCTCAGCGTAACTTGTAGGTGTTGAAAAGTCTGCGCCTTTGCACGCTGCTTTATTACGCGAATTTTCGAACACTTTTTGTATTTTTCATGACTTATAATTAAATTTTTATGACGATACTAACTTTGTCAATACGAATTGCTCTCGCGTTAAAAATCGTTCGTTTTAATTTCTTTATAAAGCAGCATCGCATCGCCGACCCTATCTTAGTTGACATCGGGCATTAAAAGCTTTTCCAATGGCTATTTTATTATAGCGCAACAATATAACAGGGAGCTCCCTCTGTTCGTCTTTTCAGGCAGCTCCGCGCGCGCGGAGCAAATGTCGTAAATCCTCGTCGTGGCCGAAGCCGCGCGCAAAGCGACGGCTTGGGCATTGTCCGAAAACCGTGATTTACCGGCTCGAGTCCATTAGTCGTAAAACGCGAGCGGCTCTCCCTTATATAT
>JAWWMK010030458.1:0-14229 GCA_035047105.1 Galeopsomyia nigrocyanea
AAAAAAGTTTGTCACACGTCGGTTCGGAAATGGGCACCTGTTTTTTAGGTTCTGTATGTAATATAGATTGAGAAAATCGCATCCCCAAGAGTGTGCACCCCTTTTGAAAATTCGCCCGAACTTTCTCGAATTACGGCAGTTTTTTTGTGGATTTGCTCATATACTTGTATAGTAGTACGTTTCGTTGATCGAAGGACTTATGCTACGTGGCGAAATATTTTATTGGAAATTAATGACGAATAAGGAAAAAAAACCAAAAGCTCGTGGGAAAGGAACTTATTAATTCACTACTTAAGTTATACATTGACGCCTCGGAGTGATACGTGAAACGGGCATTGATCGTTGAAATTTTAGGTAGAGCGTTTTCAAATATCACTTCGAAGTGGATTGATCAATTATTACGAACTTATAATCGTATAGCGTGTGAGAAAAAAAATAATAAAATTGTCGTCATGCAAAAAAGTGCGATTGATTAGTTTTCTTCGTTAGCTAACCAACTAACAATGAGTTTACATAAAAACAGCTGAAATCATAAGTGTTAAAAATCATAATAGCCATCGTAAATTTACACATACGTACGTTGATAAAATAAATTGAAAGTGAAGCTGGTAAAAAAAAACACCTGTTAATAACCAGATTTTAGAATAATCTTACATAAAGCCGTCACCTTTGTGTCGTGCGACTGTACAAGGATGTGTTATGTCACATCGAACGTGCACTTGTCTGTCAAGTGATACACGCAAAAAAAGAAGTTGCATAAAAAAAAAGAAACGATGATGAACGAAAAATAAAATTTTGTTTATTCCAAACAATGTGAGAGACGTGTTAAAAAAAATAAAGTTTCGGTAACGTAATCGATAAAAGTCGTTAATCACAAGTTTACCCAAGAGAACTGAAGCGAAAGAACATAGGTGCCAAAGTGAGTCAATTAACACTTTGTGGAAAAAGCTACAAGCATGCTATAGATATACAAATATTCGAGTGTCTACGACTCTTTTTTTTACAGAATCCAATGTGTGTCAAGTGCTACAAATAAAAGAGATCAATTACACAGATAATTACACAGGAATTAATTTTTTCGTGTTGAGAGGAACTATTCTACAGTGGAACGAGTCGATGGATCTTTGGGATTTTTTTTTTCATGTAAAAGAACAATTTGTCATTACCTCTTGTGAAAATAATCAGACGAGAGAAACGAAAAAAAACGCGACTGGAGACAGGGCAGATCTGCGTGAATTGTGTCAGTCGCAGAGTCTGCGACTTATTAGTTGACAACACTAATTCATTAGGTATATTAAGAGTAAAAAAAATCAATAAATAAAACCCTAAAAAAATCACTGAACAGTATCATTAGTGACATACAGAGGAAAAAAAGGTACACACACATGGTGCCACGAGTCATTACATTCTTTTTTTTCACTGTTAAAGCAGCTTCATTGACTCCTTGGAAATTGAGCCTTAGATATCGAGCTTTTATACATTATCAGCTCGTTTCCCCCCTGTCTTTTTTTTTCTTCTTCCAGGTCTGGCTTGACTCAATGACTCATAGACACTGAAGAGAGAAGAGAAATCTAGTTCGTTGCTCTTGCAATTTTCGCGAGGCAAAGCAAGTGCAAATACAAAGTAATATTTTAATGCTTGTCATGCTTTCTTCATACTGGCAGAACAATTTTTCGTTGAATGCTTTCATAGTTAAACAATTGTAAATTTTATTTTTTATACTTCATAGACCAAAAAAGTTAAGGAAAAAATTTACGTGAATTCTTCTGCCAGAACCTGGATCATTCTCAAATGCTCGTGGCTTAATTCGCCTAATTTAGCTGCTCATAGCAAGTGCTCTTAATAATTACAGTCAGCGAGAAAATGTGAATCAGACTTTCATCAATTTCTTTACACTTAATCTGCCAATTCACCCAAAGAATTTCAAACAAAATTTATATACTTTTTCTCTTGTTACTCGTAATTTACCAGCTGCTTCTCACAATAAAATGGCATTGATTAGTTCAAAAACATTGTTATTGTTAAATTTCCAACCAATCTCACTCATCATCTAATTAGATAAACTTAAAGAGTTAAGCGTGGTTCTCTCACCTCGTCGAAGAAAACCTGAGTTTTTCTGAGAATATGCTTGAGCTCTGTCAGCTCAAGAAAATTTCTCTTCAATGCCTCCGCATTTTGATTCACTTCCCTCAACTCGTTTTCCAGCTTCTCGAAGGTGGCCTCCAAATCGATCATCTCCCTGGGCTGTGGAGCCTCTGGGTTTTCTCCGGTATCCAGCATGGGAATACCATCTTTCTTGATCTCCTTCTCCAGATAACGCAGCTTTCTTTCCATTTCATCACAGCGCCTCACCTCATTGACGAATTTCCTTTGAAATGCATTCACATCTGGATTCAACTGCAATTCAACAAATTACATTTTTCACGTTGACAAGTTGACTTATAAAGCCAGACACGTCCATGCTCACGATTGTCACCAAAAGAGTGAACTGTAAACTCGATAATACAGAATACACGAGATATCGTCACTAAGCAAATATTAAACTTGGTAAACAGTAGTACGACTAAAATCCAGCAGGTAAAGAACAGATAAACAGTCAGGGCCGAGAGCCCAAGGTCAGATTCAGTACAACATTTGAATAGCAAGTAAGTGATACAGCTAACCCAGATGAACATGCCATAAATTCCCCCATGAAAGCATGAAAATTATATAAAAGAGAAAAAAGCTGTACTCACGTCTCGGAACTGCACGAGACCGAGCTCGCCGAGCTCGCTGACGCAGGCGTAAGCAGCCTCGCTCTGCAGGAATAGCTGGCAGAGGGTCATCTCCTCGCTCCTGAACAGTGAACCCATCTTGCTTTTCTCGGTCGTGTCTTTCTCACTTGTTAGGATCCTCGTAGACGATGCTTCCTATCTCATAGCGAGCCTCTCGCCTGTTGCCTTCGACGAGAGAGAGAGAGAGACGGAGATTTCTCGTTGCTCCAACTCTCGGCCCTCGGTGCGTCAGCAATGATAAAGCTGGATAAAGCGGGCGTCACAGAAATTTTCCCAAAGAGTTCTGCACTCTGCGCTGTCTTGCCCGCGACGACGATCGATAGGCGGTCACGAAGCAGTCACGAGGTGCTGATCTTTTAGTCCACAAACTGTAAGCAATGCAGACGACATTCTCGCTGGCTCAGGCCTACAATGATAATGTAGTTTTCTAGCTTACCTCGAACATCAGATTTGGTTTTCTGACTTATCGGCAGCTATGAAAATAAATTTATTTGTTACGATGGATTATTTATTTGAAGCTCCGTTTATCTGAACAAAAATAATTCACTGCTAATCATTGTTCCGAGAGAAAAACAAGGGATTTGAAATGAACAATGAGGGCGCTGATAAGCAGGCCAAAAATCCAAATGCAGACGCCAATCACGATGCGACACTGCGTCGGCGCAAAAGGTGTCATATGATCGCGAGCACGGGTTAGGGAGACTGGTGCTACCTGCGAAAACAGGAGCTTTTTTGTATCGCACGCTTGCAAAAGGACAACAACCAGGATGTTCGCACGGATCTTTTGCCTTCTTTCCGCTCTCGTCGTCTTAGGTGAGTCTTTATCCGCAAAAATTTCCATAAAGTTGTCGATTAGCGAGGCTGAGATTGATCGTTTACCGGGGGGGTGCGGTGGTCGTGTACACGGATATTTTTTTTTCAATTGTTAACGATTTTGCAGTGCACGCGAGTGGCGATTTTGTGCTGCTGCACACACCGGACAGTGTGATTTTCAAGGGTAATAAGGAGATCGATCAGAGCCTTCTGAAGGAGCTATTTTCCGCTTCTCTTGGATTCACTGTCAAACAGGTGTGGATTTATTTTCAACTCAAGATGAGCCTAGTTTGCGTGCAATTTGTTTAGACGAATGTTTATGTTGTAGAAATCAGCATGGAATGGAATGGCAATTACCAGTCCATTCAACCTTCCCGAGGCAGTTGTGGCTATTGCTGTCGAAGGTGTGGACTCTTTGGGAGCCATCAAGGGCAAAAAGTTTCCACTGAACGTTGATGAGGTCGAGGAAACTACCTGGCAGGCTCTTAGTGGCCGACTTGAGGAGAGAGATAGTGATAATACTCTTGTGAGAATTTACCTTGGCGATGGTTTGGATGCTGTGAGTACTTTGATTTTCAAGCTATAAGTTATATTGGCCCATTTATAATTCTAATTTTTACATTTACTGATAGCTGGGTCAATCTGCTCTTGGAGAACTGAAGCCATCTCCTATTGACGAATCTTCTCTCAAAGCACTGAGCCTGAAGAGCGACGAAGATCGCAAGTTCTTGGATGAAGTGCAATTACTTCAAGCCATTGCCAAAAAAGTACCAACTGCTATCAGCGCTGACAATAAACCAGATGTTTACTGGCTGGTTGTATCTGGCCTTAAATCAGTTTTTGATGTTCATGGAAAGAATTCCCTGGCTGCCAAGGAAGCTCTTACTTTGCTCAATGAAGCTCTTCACGATGTTAGCAAAGCTTTCATGGATGCTTACAAGAATCAGGTATATTCTCTTAATATTTATCAACTAATGGTTTTATTACAAACAATAATTACAAATGTCGGTTTTATTTAGGTTCTCATTACTGCCTTTACCAATGATGCTAGTCAAGTTCGTCACACACGCTCTATTATGAGAGAGAAGAGGGATATACCAGCAACTGGAGCTCCATCGGTTAGTATCAAATTCAAATAACGTATTTTAACAATTAACCCTTAAATATTTCTACAAGAGTTTGACTTTGTTTTGAGAGCATAAACGTTTTTCTTTTTCAAATAAGAACTAACATAAAGACCAACAGTTTGAAAGTATTTTCTATGAAAATATGTCATTTAGAGTTTACAGTTCTACAAGGATATGATGCTTTGGGCAGCATCTTGGGTTCACAGCTCACTTCGACTCATTCTATTCACTATCTCCGAAACTATTTCCGATTTTATTATATATTGATCATTCACTTCAACTGTTTGACTGTTAATTTTATACCAGAGTATGGTGTGAAGCAATAAATGCATTTATCTTTTTCAATGACAAAAGTATCACTTAAAATTCATTGGCACTTGCGTCATTTTATTTTAATATTGTGGAAAATTTTATCTTCTAAATCATAAAATTATAATAACAGGAAGGTAACAAGGAGAGTGATAAATCTGATGAGGATCCTAACGATAATGTTACGGTTTCACCGCCCGAGGTAGTAGATGTAAATACTCTGTTTTAACGCATTATTCAAACAAATTTTCATTTCTTAATAGAATTTTTTATTTTTTGTAGCATAATTAGTTTTAATTGATAGAAATATACTATTACTTTATCATCATTTCATAGGCTTATTGAAAAAACTAGTAAAACACAATTTATTTTTATTGCTTGGCATACACTTTGCATGAGTCATAAAGTATGATAAATCCAACTCATTTAACAATTTTATAAATCATTTGACGTAATTCTATTGAATTGGCATGTTGTTTTTTTGTTTTGGGTTGTTGATTGATAAAAATTGTATTTAAAAATTATTTGATATAACAGAATAAAGAGGAAGAAAATAAAAATAGCGAGGGGAATCCGCAAAAAACAGAAACTAGTGATTCTGCTCTTGGTAATACACAACAAAACACAAATACTAATGAAAATCCAGATACACAGGAAAATAATATCAAAAATAGTGAAGAAAATTCAAATAATCTAGACACACAGAAAAATGATGATAAAAATAGTGAGGGAAAGTCACTCACAGAAACTGATAAACCCTCTGATGGTGACACACATAACACCAATACTAATCACCCTTTAGCTACACAGAACAATGAGGAAAATAATAAAACACGCTTCCCCAAGGTAAAACTGAATGTGGAAAACACAAATGTAATTTATTTCAGCTTTGCTTGGAATGTTGTGTACAGTGTGTTATTATTTTTTTATATTTTAATAATTATCAATAAAATAACCATTTTGGCTTCAATATATGATAATACAGCGGCGGGAAGCTTCATTTAGAGTACGCCTTTCATAAGAATTGAAGGCGTAGACAATCGCACTTTCAACACAATGTGTCGAAAATCAATCTTCATTTTTTACTAATAGTGTTATAATCTTCTTTTATATTATTTACATGTTTAATTTATTACTTTTCAGTTATGGCCAGTTTATTTGTAGTTGTATTCAGCCACAAAATGTTCAATATAGACTATATCAATATTCTATCGAATTTTAATGATCCACGTTTTTTTCCAGCCTAGCGAGATAAACAGGGCCAAGAATTACAATGAAAATTATCCAGTCATCTTCAACATTATTCTGTGGTTCGGCGTTGTATTCTTCTTCTCTCTTCTTGCAATCTGCAGTAAGTCTGAACTAATTTTATAAATATTTTGCATAAAATGAGAGTTTACCAAACAAAAAATTTTTTTCTAGTCTTTATTGCTGACATGGATCCAGGACGTGATTCAATCATCTACAGAATGACATCTAACAGGATGAAGAAGGATAACTAAATTTTATAAACAGTAAAAAGTACAACCGGAACTAGCTTATCGCTACACAGTTTTAAATTTAAAATTTGGTTACAAGCAGTTTACTGTATAACTGTTTTCGAGTGTTAATACCATCAAGCTGGTTCAGCCAATGTTATCTTTTAATGTAAATACACCTGCAACAAAGACGTTTATATGTATGAAAAAAAAGATATTCGTTGAAAGAATGCGTGAATGGTGTTGTGAGAACCATGAGTACACAAATGTACATTACAAAAACATCTTGTATTCAAGAAAATTCGCACAGAACTTTGTTGAGTTTATGAATGTTCATTCCTACGTGAGTTTCTTTCCTTTGTGCTTCAAGGGAATACCCATAGATTTAAGTGTTCTGTAACTGCGTAATATAAAAAAGGAACAATTCCCTTTGCACGGCTGTGGATGAAACGTATCTTCAGTATTTTCAAAGGGTTTGCGACATCACAGTTTTGATCGCTCTATGATGCGTGAAAGCTTATGTTGATTTGAATTCTATATATGCCTAAAATGCAAACCTGTAAATAATTGTTTACGTGTTGTTTTCATTTAAAAAGAACCAATAATCGCACTAATTCGAGATATATTGTTGATTTATAAACTGTCTTATAATTTAAAAAAAATCTGTATTATTTTTGGTTTTCAATAAAAAATAAATGTCTGAAATAAATTGATGAAAAAAATTAATGCAAAGTTTCAGTATGACATTCCATCTAAAATTTGAATATCAGCTAATATTCGTAGCGGGATTGCAATCATTTTTCGGATTGTTTTTGATTGGTGTTTACAGTTGGAGGCATTTAAATATCAGCTGAGCAGGATGATCGCGGCGCGCCACTCCCATTGATTGTTGTCAACACTCCCGTTGATTGTTGTCAAGGTCGTCTTGAAAAACATAACACAATCAATCGATTGTGCAAAACTTCCAACAATTAAAAAAAAGCGATGTAAACAAAAATTGAAAAAAATTCGTACGTAAATTCAGAGATATAGTTGTAAATGAGTGAACATGAAAAAAAATAGATCGTAAAAAAAGTCATTCATGGCATACGGTTTCTTTCATTATACATCTCGCGCTCACTCGAAAAGGGCAGAGCAGCATTCCAGTCGGGCGATTGGCCAGCGCCTCTCAGTCCCGCTTTAGCCGTAGAAAGAGAGAGAGTGATAATAGTTCACGCGTTCCCGTTAATGAATTATTTTCGCGGGGGCATGGGTGCACCTACGTAGACCATAAGCAGCAGCAACGAGAAACAAAACCTTTCGAGAAGGTGTTTAGTTTGATCAAGGAGACGGACGGAGGACAATACCTAGGTAAATTTAATACGGTGGGCAAGTGTCTCATGACGAACATAACCAATTTTTTATATATTCAGACACACATCGTCTGCTTTAGGTGATAAGGCGAGGAAATCGTCAACGGTGGATGTTAATTTTTGGATAAATAATTATTTGACAATCGCGTCTCTCTCTCTCTCTCACTCTATCTGTCAAGTATGCCGGGGTAAGCATACGTCTACACACACATACATTCAGACACACATAATTCGTTTATCTATTTTTGGCTCTGACTCACACAATGCGTGCAGTGCACTTAATACACATATTTATATCCGTGAGAGCCTCCACCTTCTCTCATACATTTATCTCACGTTCATACATCGTCGATGCGGCTTTTGCAGACTAATGCTTCAGGCACACAGGTGAACTTCGTGTTTTAACGCTTGTTAGCGAGCTGCCAACTGGTTTTGGTATTTTCCTTACCCCACCTTTGTCCTCTTTCTTTCTCTTCGTAAACTGCAGACTCGACAGAATGCAGAACTGTACGCTACTGTGGTTTCGCTGGAAACTTCACACTCCAGTGTTTTATCTCTGGCTGGTTTTTCGTTATCTGTACATACGCAGACCCACACACCTTGATAGCTTATCAGAACAACTCAAGTTCATTTGTGTCATCACTGTGCCATTGGATCCCATAGTGATTTGTTGCAAATTAGTGGTTTTGCGTGGCTGACACCATGGTTGACAATTATGGAGTTGCTCCCTTTCCGAAATCCATGTCACTGCTGTCGCTGAGTAGCAGCAAACTGTACAATAGACGAATGGCTAGTTCTCGAGATAACATGAGTTCTTCTCAAGATATTCACGCTGATTCCAATCACTTGATCCCTGCCACGCAGTTGCTTGATTACGAGGAATTGGAGTGGCATGTTGTAGAGAAACCTTCTGTGCCTGCTAGAACCTTTCTGAATTATTACGGCAATGATAATAAGACTAAAAGCCATTCTAACAAATCTGGGTAGAGTGTGTTTGGCTTTTTTTATTTTGACTTTTTTTGTTGGATAGTTACATACCATTTAACTATTAACGACAGTTTGTTTTCCATTAACATGTGAGAGGGTTCAATGTATGTCCTGTGCAAAGACTAATTGGTTATTCATTTTTTAGGGTCATCAAGAACATCAGCTTCAACATGTCGCTGGACAACATGTTCTGCTCGAGATGCCGGGAAGGCTTTGAGCCCAACGAAAAGATTGTCAACTCCAATGGAGAGCTTTGGCATCCGCAGTGTTTTGTGTAAGTATCTTTGCATATTAAATTAACATTTTGTTGATACTGAATAATTTATAAAATTGCTGTACTCTGCAGGTGTGCCCAGTGCTTTAGACCATTTCCAGAGGGGACTTTCTATGAATTTGAGGGGCGCAAATATTGTGAGCATGATTTTCAAGTTCTCTTTGCTCCATGCTGCGGGAATTGCGGTAAATTTTTCATAGTTTTCGAGTTCAAACAATCGTGTGGCAAAAAGTAAAAGAGAAATTTTCAATCAGGTGAATTTATTATTGGCCGAGTCATCAAAGCCATGAATTCTAACTGGCATCCAGCATGCTTCCGCTGCGAGGAGTGCAACGGCGAGCTGGCCGACGCTGGATTTATCAAGTGTCAAGGCAGAGCTCTCTGCCATGACTGCAATGCCAGATACAAGGCTGGAGCTCTTGGAAAGCACATTTGCTATCAGTGCCAGTGAGTTTTGATTCATCGATTTCATTGAAACGGATTTAAATTCTCAACGATGTTTTCAATCATTTGCGTGAATTTCTTTCTAGTGGAGTAATTGATGACAAGCCTTTGAAATTCCGTGGCGAAGTCTACCACCCATATCACTTCAATTGTACTGCTTGCGGAGTCGAGCTCAATTCCGACGCGAGAGAAGTTCGCGCGAGGGCTGGATATGCGGCCAATGAAATGGTATGTAGAACTCGTCGATCATGCCATCGTCGGCGCATCGACGCACAACTGATTGATTCAATTTTTCTCGCGACAGAATGAGCTTTACTGTCTGAGATGCCACGATAAAATGGGTATTCCAATCTGCGGTGCTTGCCGTCGGCCCATCGAGGAAAGAGTCGTCACTGCTTTGGGCAAACACTGGCACGTCGAGCATTTTGTTTGCGCCAAGTGTGAGAAACCCTTTTTGGGTCATCGCCATTACGAGAAGAAAGGTCTTGCCTACTGCGAGACTCATTATCATCAACTATTTGGCAATCTCTGTTATGTGTGCAATCAAGTTATAGCTGGGGATGGTAAGCTTTTCATTTTGCGAAATTTTATTTTGTCAATTTGTCGTATTGTTGTGTAAATAACGTTTTTGAAATTTCAGTGTTTACTGCGTTAAATAAAGCCTGGTGCGTACATCATTTCGCTTGCGCTTTCTGCGATCAGAAGATGAATCAAAAAACCAAGTTCTTCGAATTTGACTTGCGACCAGCTTGCAAGAAATGCTACGACAAGTTCCCGACTGAGCTGAAGAAACGGCTAAGACGCATGCACGACTTCACTCCCAAGAGGATACCCAGCTAAGCTTATTCGTTGATCTTTTTGTTAAAGATTCGATTGTAGTATTTGTCGATTTGAAAAGTCAGTATTGCCTAATGATTTGATTGAATTGATTGACAAATAACTATATTTCAGAAAAAGCTACCCTCTACGATTAATTATACAAATGTCTGACGTCGAGTCGCTAACCAAAGTGTAATTTAAATAATTATACACTGCCTTATTAATGTTGCGAGGTAGTTTTTTTTATCAAACGAGCTTATAAACAATAATGGATAATCATTCTGCGGTGAATCTCATGACGGAATTGTGCTATAGTTTTAGATTTTAATCATAGACAAACAATTTTTTAATGCACAACTGATTGAAATATCAAATAAAAAAATATAATTGTATTCTAGAGTCTTTTGTAGAAATTTGAAACACATTTTTATAAGTCATAATTTATTCATCTAATTACTAGATTTTACTATTTGAATATTTGAACTAGAATATATTCAAAACATTGCAATACTAGAAGAATTTTTACTAGTTTTTAACTATTTTAAACTAAAATTTCATTCTTAAATCTACATATTTCCAGGATTATACTAATACTTGTTACACAGAGTATTTTATATATAAATATATGTTCTAAATACTATTTACAACGTACTTATGTAAACAACTAGTGCCTTAGTATACTGACCGACGAGTTTTGTAACAAGAAAAACAAGCCTCCACGATAACCGAGTACCTACTTTGATAAAAAAGAAAGAAAGACTTAATCTTGTTTATCAGATAACAGTAAGCGATAGGACACAGGCTCGGTAATTATCGAGTCATCAGAAAACGAAACTCATTATTTTTTACGTATATACCGGCCTCTCTCGCTACGAGAATGTACAACTCAGCGCTTCCACACACTACTTTACTACATCGTTTTTATTACATCCTGTTTAGGTGTTCGTTTTTTCTTAACAATGTACAATTACATACGTTTTACAAATAAAATAAAATAAAAAATAGAACAAACGTTCGTTTTCTTTTTCTCACGAAAATTTTATGTATGTACACTGTTTTCCTCTGATTATAATCTTCTGCCGTGCAATCATGATTTATTATCCGTATCGTTCTCTGAGTTTTTTTATCGAATGGAATTACTCGTTTAAAAATACTTTCGACAAATGCCAATAATATTATTTCAGATACACGTAAGAATAATCGCGTTCGATACGTTATTCTTATAAATGTTTATCATGACAGAAGTAACATGCTCGTACCGCGAAGCAATCCTACAATTATAATGTAGATAAAATTTAATGTATAATTTTTCCAAAGCTATGTAGTTTCTCAAGTCGGCGCTCGAAGTAATAGACTATAATCTAAAAGTGAAACCAAACTTGCGTATACGTATTTTAAAGAAAAAACTCTCATCAAAATCTCGCATCAAAGAAACAAGAAGAGTAAAGAAAAAAAACTAGATCAAGAATCAATAAAAAAAAAACGAAAAATTCGTGCGCGATGCCGCTTATCTCCCACACACATACACATACACTTTGGCCGCGATAAAAGCGCCGCCAAGAAAAACTCGCACGCTATACTGTACCTATTACATACACACCATCAATATATAGAGAAGTCTTCAGTCTCGCGGTGGCAGCCTTCGCGCGAGGAGCCTCCTCGTTCACTCCGCAAGTGTCTTATATATTTCTCGATGACGTGATTATCATTGCATTCACCGTTTTGTGCGTGTGTTGTTTGTTTTTTTGTTTGTTTGTGATGATGATGACAATGATGGATCGGACGAGTTGTTTGTTTAACTGAAGAGGTGCGTGCAGTGCAGATTTTTTCTTCTTCTCTTACATTTATGCACTTTGCTTCATTTCGTTGTCATTCTTGCTGTTTTTTTATTTTTATTTTCTTTGTCGATCTTCGTGATTCATCGAAGCAAAACCGCAAATTATGTAACTCGAGTGTTTTGTTTCAAACAAATTACACCTGCAACACTTTATTATACCCACCAGCGATCTATATTAACGAACCGTATCGCTTATCGCCGAGAAAGGAAAAAAAAACGAGCCTTGGTATTGTGTATTTATCTGTCCGCTTTTACACACGAAAAAAAAAAAGAATTTGTCGTTATCGAGTAGTACTATACCCTCACAAAAGCTTTTATATCGAGGCGCACACGTGCACACCATGCTCTTATCTTTCTCTTTTGACGAGAATGTATATATGTCGCAATTCGATCTTCCGCTTATATAGGCGCGCATCTCCACACTAAAAATCGCGTATATATACCTCGAGTAATTTCAACGATGATAACATTCGAGAAAACACTTTTTTTTGTCCTTGACTGACTTCTACTTTTTATTTCTCTCTCTCTCTTTTCGAATCGCTCTCGATTGTAATTATTGAACGTGGAATTAAATAAGATGTGAAGGATATGTATTATATAGAAGAAGAAAAAAAAAACAAGACACACGCACATGTCTGTATCGAGAACCGATACGTTACGTTAACGTTATAAATTGAACACGATGACGAAAGTAGACAAGCGTATTATTTTAACTTACAATTAGAACGAAATCGCTCCGAAAATAAT
Source organism: Galeopsomyia nigrocyanea (assembly GCA_035047105.1). NCBI lineage: Eukaryota > Metazoa > Arthropoda > Insecta > Hymenoptera > Eulophidae > Galeopsomyia > Galeopsomyia nigrocyanea. The sequence goes on from JAWWMK010030458.1 coordinate 12,962, forward strand.
GACGTTCCACGCGAGTTTGGATCGTAAAAATACAAAACTTTTTTGCAGATTTTTCTTAAGAGAAAAAAAAAGAAGTATATTTATAAAACAATTTCCGCAAAAAAAAAAGTCTACCAATAAACACACTCCAAAAAGCTCTAAAACAATAAAATCTACTTTACATATCCTCGCGAACTAACGAGCGTAACGAAAAGAAAGAAGTAGGATACTTACACACTTTGAATACAATTCTGCAGCAGATACATAGATTTTTAACAAAGCGACTCTCTCATACATACACATCCTCTCTAAACCAGACCACCTTTCACTTTCCAAAAAAAAAAAAAAAAAAAAAAATATGCTCGAAAGGACCTCGCTTTTGAAAAAAAAAGAAAGAAGAAACGCAGAAACTCGTCTATCCGGCTCATTAAAATTCGTGTTTCTCTCTCTCTCTCTCTCTCCGGCTTTCGAGCGCGGCTGCTGATCAGATGCGCACGGGAGAGTAATTACGATGATTGTTGACGCGCTCCTCTCTCATATAATAACGTGTGTAATATATATATGTACAGTACGAAAGAAGAAGAAGAAAAAAAGAATGGACGTCGGTGGCAGTAAGACTCGTGTAGGCAGCAGCGCCAATAAGCCAAACTCGGCCTACGTGCCGCACAATCGACTCTCGAGGTACTTGGCTGCTCTTTCCAGTCTTGCCCTCGTCAAGTTCAAGAGGTGAGTGACTGTCCAAGCTAATTCCAGTATATTTATACTTTTAAATGTCTCCGTTGTGTTTCTGTTGAATTTGGCGAATTCGTTTAGTGATGACACTTGGTATTTGTTTTTTTTTTTTAATTCAGAAAAAATATTGGAGTATGAATTTCAATGTCTTAAAATTTCTTGCTTTGTTCGAATTTATCCAGCAAACGTTTAATTTCTCTCGGCCGACATTGAAGATCGACGAGCGATTGTTTTCTATATAACAAGCAAATCTCTCTCCGAACTCTCGCGAGAAACTTTCTCATTAAAAGCTCATTAATCGAGCGATGACTCGTAATATATAAGGCTCGCGCGATCTCATGCCTCGCTGCTGCAGCATGTTATAATTGTAAATTGAGAGTTGGAGAAAAATTCGTAGAGATAGATCCCTTATAAAACAGCGATAACTGTCCTGCTGTACGTACTATGTATATGATTCAACGAGCAAATGTTTGCCGTTTTTCGCGATTAAACTTCGGTCGCGCAGGTATAATATCGTTTGATAAAAGCATACACGCCGACATACACGAAAACGTATA
>JAWWMK010030469.1:0-14228 GCA_035047105.1 Galeopsomyia nigrocyanea
CTCTACTCAGAGTTAGTACTTCAAACATATAAACCAACGGTCTCACGATCCCTAATGACCGGTAGCAAACCTTCCTTTGGGGAAAAAAACCAACATGTATAATGTTTACTTTAAAAATAATGATATGCAATTTTCTTCTCCCCTCGACCTTATTTGACGCCGCGAGTATGAATTTGAAAAGGACAAAGCCACGGTAAAAGCGGAATAATAATAATAATTATCTGGAAAAATCAGTCATATTTGAGATAAAACTCCGAGGCGGATATCGTAAATCAAAAAAAAAAAAAGAAAGAAAGGTAGAAAGTGAGATCTAGAAGCCAACGCTACACACAGTCTGTCTGTGACCAGAAAGCGCAATGCCGTTGAATGAATTCCAAGCACGTCCTTCCTTTCGTTGTAATTAGTCGCGTCTCTCTCTCTCTCTCTCTCTCTCTCTCTCTCTCTCCCCGCAAAAGTTCGTGGTCATAAAGCATCCTTCTTCCGTACGAACGTTGATTTTCAAAGATGTATTTTTCTCTCTACCGCAACCTTTACCCTGCGACCTCTGATTAAACCTTGAAGGATTTTACCATAACTTTGGAGAGAGAATAAAAAATCAAAAAGTAAATCACCTCAGCCTTGGATTAAAATTCTAAGAGGCACTTCTGACTTTAGCCAACACATCGAGAGCCTTTATCAGTATCGTCTCTAAACAGCTCTTACAAGTAATCCCTCGAGATATTTTTTCCCCCAATAGTTTGCTCTCGCGCGCACAATGCAGTAAGCGCGCTATTCAACCTGGAATATCCTATCTATATGTAAATAGTCGAATATCCTTCAAAACAATCCTGAGCTACCCATCGAATCACCAACAAATACCAAAAACTCGCGAAAACACACGTATAAAAAAAAAGAAAAAGCTTTAGTCAATCTCATAGCCAAATAAATAACCATTTCACACGTTGCCGCGACAAGAAGAATACCATCACGAGTCTGGCACTCTTCACTTTCGAGAGGGATAGTAACTGGTTGCCTTGATAAATCCCCGAGCCTTTCGAACGCCGAGGAGAACGATCTGGCGTATGCATCTGGAATACCTTAACCCCTCTCACACACTCTCTCTCCTCTCTCCGAATAAGGGATATAATGCGAGCAATTTGTATGCCCGGGGAAATTCATCTGATGGTCCTCGGAATATTCGATCGAGCGGAACAACTGGGACACAACAGACAGTGGAGAGAGAGAGATCTGCGGCCTTGAAATTAAATCACCTGTCAGCGAAACCTCAAAGACGAATGGCTCCACTGATACGCGATGTGTGTGTGCATGCGTTTGAGCATTGTTGTGGGCGAGCAACTGCGGATATGTTATCGATTAATCTTGCCTTGGCCTCCCGTGATGAATTTATTCCCCCTACTTCTGCTCTCTCTCACGCGCCCGCCGCGCGGCGATCGTGCCATTATCATTATTTATTCGTGGGAAAATTTTTCACTTTGCTATTCACCGAGTCTAGACGCGAATTTTTCGAAAAATTATGAGATGCTGGGTGACCACGCGCTTGTGACTCGGCTAATTTGGTAGCAGACTAGGATTATTCAAAATTAAAATCTATCTGGGTTAATGTTTCATCAAATCCATTATCGTTTACTGGTTTTGTTCGACTGACTCTCGATTTAAACTGCCATTAATTAATCAAACAGAGGCAAGCTGACAATTTATTTCACTTTTCAATAAACGCAAACAATCTACTACGTATGTAAACGCTGGCATTCGATTAAATTTTTCACATCGCGAGCGATATTTCTTCGGTAAACATTCGCACGATAAACATCGATTATTCGAATTCACAATTTTTTTCCTCGTAGCAACCGCACCTTTGTCAATTACCCACTGCACACCATCCAATTAATTCGTAAGCTTCCGCGCGCGGGCAACGAGCCATTGCACGCTCTCGAGCTGCAACGCCTCCTTCTCCACCTTTTCCTATCAAGATAAACACTCATCCCTGGAGGAAAATCGTGTGATTTATGAGTGGAGATTCTCGCGTGATTAGGTCCAGCCCACAGAAGAAATAAATGAAAATTGAGGGCTCTCGAAAATTGCTTCTTTCTACTTCTCGTCTCTCTCTCTCTTCTTTTTTTTTATTATTTCCTTCTCTTTCGTCGACGTTTGAAATATTGAAATGTCGAGACGATAATGAGTTGTGCGGAAAACGGTCAGAGTGAAGAGCGAAATCTATTGGGATACTACATACTCACAATATCCCATCGATCAAAAACTAATATAGAAGCTAATACAGACGCTAGCACCACTCAGCAATGTACAATATCAATACACACTCGCTCAGCTGCCCCACCACCGTAACAAAGTTTACAAAATTTCGGACGGACCACACTCTGCCTCCCTGCAAAATTAGCACTCAACTGAGAGATGAGAGGCGCACATTTCATCCTTGTAAAGTTCTCTTTTCTCGCACCTCTGAGTGCAACATTAATCATCAACGAGCGTTGAGTGTTATCAATTTAGAGCGAGAGTGAGAGAGTAGAGAAGATGTATATAAATAATATCGGACAATGCGATGTTTGACAGGTACGAGCTCGTGGAAGGAACAATTCACGGAAGCGCTAACGGTCAGCGGTGGAGATGACGATGAGGACGGCGCCGAGGAAGGCGAAGGGGGCAGGCCCCCGCAAGCACCCTCGGCTGGCGATTATCTTATGCACTGCCTTACGATCTTCTGGAAGGTACTGTTCGCCTTCGTACCACCTACAAGTGAGTACTCCTTTTTTTTAATCTGTACTAATTGTTTTCTTTTTGGTAAATAAACGTGAAAATAATGTTTAATAAGAAATTTTTTTCTTATTAAGACTTTTTAGCGTTGAGATCGTGCTTGGTGTACTTAAAAAAAAGTACAACAAAAATACGTATTCGATAAAAATATCAATTTTTAATTCACGTCTGACCAAAATCGATTTGTACTACTGGTAATTCTTTACGAATCTAACAAACGTTCCAATCAAGTGCTTCTAAAACTCGAAACCATTAAATTTTCAAGGCTTTACTTCTATATAGCAGAGTGTAATAAACCAGGCGCACGATCAAATTTCGTTCAAAGGATTGAGAGATAGAGCAAAAAAGTTCCACGAAACCATCAGCCGCGGTAGACGGATATAATGACTGAGCGGGAGACGCAACAGAGTTTAGCCTTGGGCAGAGAGAGAGAGAGAGAGAACGAAATATCAAGTAAAAGTCGGTCGTCGTGATATTCTCGAGTGTCACGCAAATTTGATATTTCCTCTGTAGTGGGACAATGCCAGGGTCGTTTTTGACTGGTGTGTGTGTAGCTTAGCATGGCCTCCTTTTGTTCTCTTTCTTTCTCTCAATTCTCCGTCTCGTATATATAATACTTTCATTTACCTTCACGACCAAAGCTCACTATACATTTCTTTCTCGAATGTTCATTTAGCGAATCGCGTGCAAAAGATATCAAAATAAGACGTGGCAACGGCGGTGCACAAAGCTCCTAATCTTCAAAGACATTAAGCTCTCTATCTCGACGTGACACGCGCGCCTCTTGGCATAAGTATTGCTTTACTCCTAACGAGCTTCGCAGTTTGCCAAGGCTAGTTGGCTATCCAGCTATCTCGTACGTAGATCGTTCTCATCTTGTCCTTTCTCTCTCTCTCTCTTTGCCGGCAATTGTCCGAAATATCGTACGTTTACCTGAAAGAATATCACGTAGTTTCTAGCAAAGTACCTACGTCGTATACATAAGCGAACGAGTTGATCCTGATAAATCGACGCTATTTCTTCTTCTTTTTTTTTCTAGTCTTTTCAAGAGCTTTATAGCTCTTTCCCTCGCTGCTGCAGTTCTGCGTGCAAACCATTCAACCAGCTCGGTGAATGCACGCGGTTCTAGATGTGGCCACGCTGAAAGAGCAATAGGCCGTGAATAGAGGTGTTAAGAGATACGAATGAATGCCTCCTTTTTTTTTTATTTGCGAAAGTAATCAGTCGGGTTAAAAGGAAATTTCACAGAAAAAAAAAGGGAATTTTTGTTTTAGATTTTTTGACAGGTAAAAAGTCTGAAATCCCTTCTTTTTTTTAAATCTCCACTTTTTTATATTTCATGCGTATATAGCGCTTTGAAAATGTCATCGCCAAGGTTTCCCCCACGAGAACAATAAAAAATGAAAAAAAAATTTCATATTCCATGCAACAGTACGCGTATTAATTCTAAAAGTATATATATGTATATTTTCATAATCCGTCCTCGAATCATTGTTTCGCAAAATGTATACGTATACACGCACAACTATTCATCGTACCGCAGAGCGAGAGAGAGAGAGAGCGAGAGACAATGTGCAACTAATTAATGTGGCAAGCTTAGCTCATAACTCGCATGTATAACACCGCGACGTAGCGAATAATTGGTATTCGCATAACGAATTAATCGCGGCGAGAGTCTATCCATCTCTCACTCATTCCTTCCCACAAATAAAGCTCTCTCTTTCTCTTTCGTGGTCGACCAACTAAACAACTACCCCTCGCAAGCTCATCAAACTTTTATCTTACGGTGAAATCACCTTCTAATTTGCTTTTCTCTTTCAGTATCTTATCTGTCCAACGTATGTATTAGTGTGTATGTGTATATGTGTGCATACGGCTATAATAGCAAATAACGGGCCACACTGTGCTGGCTTGATTCGCATGGCCGGATAAGCCTCGCGGCACGGCGGCCTTTCATCCCTCGGCGCAGCTGCGCGAGCGCCCGACTATATATAGTGTGCAGATGCCGAACAATGGGGCTATCGCAGTAATTGCCGCTCGGAAGTGCGCACACGGACGAACGCGCCTACATCTATGCTCCGACTCTCTCTCTCTCTCTTTTTTTCGTGTCCGACTTTTCGGATATATCCGTGAAATATTGCTTACTGGCTTTTTTTTCGAAAATGAAGAAATATTACATTGCGAAATAATGGTTGTGCCAATGAGATGATCGAATGGAAAATTGTACTTTTTACACGCAGTTTCTTTTTTTTTTTTTCGACAAGCGAAGCGTTTGAAATCCCCTTTTGCCTCGGCGAATCTTTTTATTGTCCGAGAAATGGGAAGCTCTGGGTGTGAAAAAAAATTCTCAAACCTATCTATAAGATCTCGCGCGGAGACCTTGCGGAACATTCTTTTCCGATACTTCGTGCTACGAGCGTATAAGAAATGCCCGCGCAGCAACTGCAAATTTTTCTTTTTCTCGCTCTTCTCAAGTTGGAAAGAGAACACTTTTTTTTTTTGGTTCGCTGAAATTAAATTACCATTTCGATCGAAATTCAATAAAGCATTATTAAAAGCTCAACACATCCGAATCCATAAACAAACCCCCCTCCCCCCATGCATTTGTAACACTGCCTTTTGTGTGGGCTTTTACCCGTCGAGAGACGTTGAGTGAGAACGACAGGTATAATCACAATTGATGATAACAGCAACGGCGCACGCACGCTACCTACTGCGTAACGCCGCAGAAACTTAATCCTCATTTGGAAAATGATAAACACGCGCGTCACGCAAAATATACATTCTCTTCCTGTCAAATGCACGACGCGGTGCTTTTCAGACAATCCGTTATAACTTTCAATAATGTATTATCCCTCGCGAAATTTCGCCCGCAAAATCAAGGGGAGGAAAGCCCAAACAATGCAAAGAACGTGATTGAATTTGCGTATCCGCGTAATCGGGTCGCGCGCGCGCACGATGGTTCATTGTGCGTGTGGCGGCGGCGGCCTAGAGAAGAAATTCTCGGAGCGTTATTAGCGCGCGAGGGCGAGATTATCGTTAGCGAGTTTAAAGTAGGTATAACCAAAAAGTTTTCGGGTACATAAATATTGTCTCGACTTGACGAGGCGTGTGTGTATGTGTATTTTGCCAACGTTGGCTCTGAAACTTTGATAATTCAGTTGAGCTCGAAGGGTGTCTGTTGAATAGATAACACCCTGTATACTCGTGTGGTATGAAGTTACATCAACGTTGCAAGCTGTCGCAAACTCGTAAAACAACGTTATCGAATGACGAACACACAGAGAGTGTGTATGTGTATATACATTAATCCGATATAGCTGTTGAAAAAAAAGAATCCAGAAAAAAAAAACGTTCACATCGTTTTCAGAAAAAAAAAACAACAACAACGATACATTCAAGCGTTTCGAACAAATCGTAGAGAGCGCACACGCAATTCACATGGGAGGGAGGGAAAGGAAATCCCTTTACGCCAAGCCTATCACGACGACGGCGCTCGTTGCGCCAAAGAATCCCATTGCATGCCAATATACCGTCGAGGGAATGCGCGCTCGCGCATGTATGTAACGAAAGCACTAAAAGCACGATATATGTATACATATACGTTTGTGCTGACTTTTAGTCGTGATGAGGGAAAATAAAAATATTGCTGACGATCGCGCGTTATTAAGTTAACTGTTTTACGTCACGTAAACGAATGGACAGAGAGAAAGAAAGAGAGAGAGAGAGAGAGAGAGAAACTTACGTGTGTATATATGACGAAATCCTTAAAAAAAAAAACACTTTTCTAGGGTCTAGAATGGCAAAAATTTTTTTTAATGCTAAGGCTTCCGGACCTTTTTTCTGTTCTTTTTGAAGGTAGATAGCGGTGGAAAATGCTCGTGAACATTGGAAAAGTCCTCGGGAACTATATTTTTTCAGCATTTTCCCGATATTAGTAACAAACTAAAAATTTAATTATTTTGTAATTTTTTTTTTGATAACTTGCCACCGGATAATATTTTTGAATGAAACTTTTTTCTGCGTAAAGGTCTTCTTTTTTGCTATCATTTTGATTGGTCAGAAATGTTTCTAGCAGTCTTAGAAGCCGAGAAATCAATATTTTAAGAAATTCCGTTTTTCGCCTATTTTCTGTGAGAAAAGCCCATTTGACCATAATGGGGAAATGCCGAAAAAGTAGTTCCTGCAGACTTTTCCAATGTTCACGAGCATTTTCCGACACTATATACCTTCAAAAAGAAGAGGAAAAAGGTCCAGAAGCCTTAGCATCAAAACAATTTTTTATCGTTCTAGACCCCAGAAAAGTGTGTTTTTTTTTAAAAGGATTTCGTCATATACGCAGAGTAAGCGGAATGCAATTCTCGAGGCCCTTCACCACAGACAGCCAGAGAGAGAGAGAGAGAGAGAGAGAGAGAGAGAGAGAGAGAGAGAGAGAGAGAATTGACAGAGAAAGCTCCGAGCGCTTGTGCTTCGGCGAACGAAAAAAAAAGATACATGTCAGCGTTGTGTGCTCGAGTAGCTTCGGCTATACATATACTATACTGAATCCTCACGAGACTTCAAGTTTCATTTGTTTTGCATTTTCCTTCTTCTCCAGTTGAATCAGTAGAAGATTGAGTGAGAGAGAAAGGCGAAAAAAAAAACTAGTCGCACGAAATTCAAGTTACTTAATTAACCTTTTCATTCGATTTACTTTTTTCTCCTTGGAGCGCACACACATATGCGCGCGGCAACTGCGCTCATTTGAATTTCCACTCTGCATTCGCTGTAATTAAGTCGCGTCTCGTGAAATATTAATAACAAAGCTTTTTTTACCCACTCAGAATGAACGTACTTTCATAGCAGTATAATAACATTACGCTCTCGAGAAGAAAAAAAACAGTCTCGCCATCTAGTTAAACTAACTACTTAGCAAAACAAATTATACGACGAAGCTGGTCGACGACAAAGGCGACCCGATCAATTGCACGAGAGTGTGTCCGTCGTCCCTTGTTATACGACGTAGGAATTCGATTGTTCAGACAAGAGAGGAGGGACAAATTGGAAGCAAGCTCGGGGCCATTTGAATAGTAGTGAGATTACTTTATGAGCGAGCGCGTGGACGTGAAGACATAAACCCGTATACCTGCCATGAAAATACACACATACACGAGCAAACTCTCTCTGAGAGAGAGAGTTGTGACGAAAGAAGCCTTATATACAGCTATTGGCAATCGTAATTGCGACTATAAAGGGATTCACGTGAACGCCCTTTCTCTTATAAATGTACGAGCGTGGAAAAGTTTTATGCAATTTAATAATTTGAATTATCGAAATTGCAGCTATACGATGCATTATCCATTATTGTTAATTTCGTTTACATTCGGGTTGTGAATTTCGAAGCATCTATTTATAGCGGTTAAAATGTAATATCGCGTGCGACATTCATAGAAGCTTTTAGCCAACTAGAGAGAGAAAAAAAAAGAAAGAAAGGATTTATCTTTTCACTAATTCATGCTTTTCGCACGCTCCATTCGAAAATGTCTCTTTTCATCGAGTCGCGCGCGAGCTTAAGTGGAACGCTCAAGAGACTGCATTAATGCACTCCCTTTTTTCTTCTTCTATTTTTCGTGCGTTGCATATCTATGCCGAATGAAAATGTGCAAATGTATTTCAAGGTGAGGCTACTGCGAACGACAGCTATGTATTTATTTTAACGCGTGCGTTTGATTTATATAAAAGTAGTTTTCATTGTTTTTACTCGTGAAAAATTCAACTGTCTGCGCAAAAGCTCGGTGCACGTGACTCATCTTGCTTGAAAAAATTGCTCGAGCAACGAGAAACTGAGAGAGAAACTAAAGCAAAGAAAGAGAGAGCGAGAGAGAAACAAGTACGAGAAAGTAGCTAACTCGAAGCTTCTTTTTTTTTTCTCTTTCTTTCTCTGTATCAGCCTCATATTTCTCGGGCAAGTCGAGTGCAGTTCAAGGTCCAGCATTGATCTCGCGGTAGAAATGCAAAAAACAAAATATGAAGATGGCACTTGTCTCATGTAATGCTGGAGAAAAAAAATTGTATGAATGCGTCGACGATATCTCGCGAGAGAGAGAGAGAGGACAAAAACTCAATGGAGCTCGAGAGCATGTAAATTTTCCGCCCTTCCCATTTCGCGTATTGTAGGGAGAATAATTGCTTTTTATTCATTAGCAACTGTCTGTTATTATTTAAGCTGTGTTGTTATTGTTGGAGCGAGCATTGAACGCTTCTAGACGAGAGAGATGTGTAGATTTATGGAGTTTTCACGATTATTCATTTTGTCGAGTGATCAATATACCTTTCAATTCTTTCAAATCGTCGTGTTTACTTTGTTTCGCGGGATTATTGGGTTTGCATTTTTTTTCAATTTGCAATACTTTTGGTTAAATAAATCATACGCTTTGCAGATTGTCTGAAAAAAATTTTCATTTTAAACAAATTGAACAAAAAAATTTTTTTACAAATATTTTATAATTAATACAAAATTAAAAAAAATTTGAATAAATAAAAAAGGATTTTTTTGTTACTTTTGAATTGAAAATTGCAAAAAATGTGGAACGCTTCACGATTTTGCGTGTCATCCTTGCGCAGGGGCCATGCTAATCTTCTCTGTATCGTTCCAATTTTAGTATATGTACTGCCGAAGCAAGTACGAAAACTGTGGTAACCGTGCTCCTTATATATCAAGCGATACGATTTTCCGCCGCTCGCGAGTAAACTCAGTTTGGTTATGTTCGCCTCGTAGCGGTAGGTTGGGAAGCTGATATCTTGTGCATGCGTAGAACGACACGCGGGAACATTCAAATTGATTATTTCTACTCAGTCTCTATTTAAAATGGTTATATATAGAAGTTCAATAAATTATAAATAAAAAAATTTTTCCAATTTTTTTTTCAATTTATTCTAATTAAATATTGATACAAATTTGGAGTACATGGGTTATTAATGGGTTATATGTTACTCCAAATTTGTATCAATATTTAATAAGAATAAATTGAAAAAAAAATTGGAAAAATTGTTTTTATTAGTAATAACCCTATTAGGGTTAGTAATAACCAAAATAACCCTAATAACCCATGTTACTCCAAATTTGTATCAATATTTAATTAGAATAAATTAAAAAATAATTAAAATAACTTATATTAGCTGAATCCTGCGCATGCGTAGAATGAAATGCGGGAACATTCAAAGGGATAAGGGATCATTTTTTGCTGTCTCTATTAAAAATGGTTTTGTATAGAATTTCAATAAATTAAAAAAAATTTGTTTTTAATTTTTTACAATTGAGTATTGATGCAAATTCGGAGCAACTTTGGTTATTGGATTATTATTGAGTTATTAGCTGGGTTAGGAATCTTGCGCATGTGTAGAATGACACGCGGGAACTTTCAAATATGTATATTATTTCTTTTCAGTCTCCATTTAAAATGTTTCTCCATTTAAAATGATTTGACATAAAAATTCGTTAAATAAATAAATAAAATTTTTTTTTATATTTCTTTCAATTTTGTTTACTTGTTTATTTGTTTATTTTTGTTATTTTTTTTTCATTTAAGTATTGACACCAATTTGGAGCAACTTGGCTCAAATGAAAAATCTTCGACATTTCGAGGCCAGTTGTATTCATCTCCAGGTGTCAGTGACAACAGTCTGAAATATTTTTCGCCTCATTCATTCTTTTTTTTTGTTTCACAGGATGACTCTTTTTCTCCTCTTTTATCTTCTCACTTTTAATGAATAATTACATGTTCTAGCTCACTTGCTTGCTTTTTTCTCATTTTACTCAAGTAGCTTCGGGTGGCTCGTTTATTCGCGTGATCTTCGTCATTCTTATTTTTCTCCTCTCCTCCCCCCGATCGTAATCATCAGACATCTGCCGCAGTCGTATCACACTTAACGTCTGAAATTTGTCATCCATCCTTTTTTTGCCTATCGCTTCGAAATGCTCTGATAATTCACGCTCATCGAATAAATGTGCGCAATATATCTAAAAGTTGGAAGAAAGAAACTTTTGATTAGCATGTGTAATATATTTAGGTAATTTTCCGGTAATCGAATTTCCAAAGTAAACCAGCTGTTCTCGTAAATAATAGCTCGAATTAAAACAACAAAACTTAACGCCATTTCGCACGAATCGATTACTCCATTCGAAAACTCGCTCCCCCATTAAAATCTCACTCACGCAACCCACAAAAAAAAAACTCTCTTCGAAAAGAGCACATTCGTGTCCGTAACAACCACAAAAAAAAAAAATTTACACGCTGAATTCGTTTAGCACGTCTCTAGTAATGTTATTCGAAACTACACATCTCGCCACGCACGCGCTCACTCGGATGCATAATTAATGCGTGTCGCGGAGCGACAGGCAGTTTCGCGAGCGCGTGAGCGTGCATAATTAATTGGCTGTAAACAGTCGCGGTAGACCGGATATGTGACCATCGTAACGCGCTACTACCTCTTCCGATTAATCATCTTCTCCCCTATATCTCGCGCTTTGTAATAACGAACGAAATGCTAATAACGAAACCTAAACAAAACCGCATAAATGTTCCTCGCTGAGAGGGCCACTCGTTTATCAGTATGCCCCTATTAAATCTGCATACTCAAGCACATTCGCGAGGGGGAAAGAAAAAGATCAGATTATACTTTATAAGGACAGAGATACACACATACAACAAGTGAGTGTCGTACTTGGAGGGTGATCGTTAGCTTCACCACGCGAGAAGAGAACGTGTTTACAGGGCTAATCTGGCCTCGTTATCATCGCAGCTGAAGGAGGGAGGTAGTAGTAGTAGTACAGTGAGTCGATTGGACCGACGACTATCGATTCTACTACTCGGACTAACCTCTCGAATTTCCTACTATATCCAGCACATCTTATAGTGTAACGCGAAAGAGGGTTGGGAGGGGGGGGGGGGGGGGTATGCTGCTTGATTTATTGGCCTTCTCTTCTTGATCAACGGCAAGCTCTCTCTCTCTCTCTCTCTCTCTCTCTCTCTCTCTCTCTCTCTCTTGTGGAATCGGATAAGGTAACGCGCTTTTTTTTCATTCTTTTCTTTTTTTCTTGTTGGTTTTTTTTAAGGGGAGACCGAATGAGCGAGAGATTGGAATTGAGAGGGTAATGGATTATCGGCGAGGCAGCTGCATTTAATTTTGTTGATTTATTTTTCGATGCAGGCGAGCGAAGAAGAAAATACTCGTTCTGCGGAGATGTTATCGCTGAATGGTAAATGATATTGATAACCCTGATAACCGATATATAAATTATATGATAAGTGTTATATTTTTCGGGGGAAAAAATCAGTTAGCGAAAGTGAGTAAACAGAGATATCTTTATGTGTATATAGGGAGTTGGAGAATAGAATTATTGATGAATTATGGTAAAAGGATATAAATGTTTTTCCCACAGGAATATACTGTTTGTGTTGTGTTCGATTTCATATGTTTGTACTATACACGTCTGCTAAATTGAATAGAAGCTATATTAAATATTACACGTGCAGTGTATACAAGCGAAAGTAAATTGATGGAATGAATTTATTATGTTGCTGCTATTCATAGAACTTTTATTTATTTGAATGAATTTTATGAGAATAGAAAACGAATGTAATAATAAATGTAGCTTTGGCAACGTTGATTTCGTCTACCCAAAAATGTAGATTACGGTATGGATACGCTTGTTGCAAAGTATTAATTTCACTCGATGCGGAAAAATCAATCAATAAATAATTTCGATTAATAGAATATCTTTACTCGTGAATTGAAAAAAAAAATTGTAAATCAAAATTATTTCATTGTATTTTATGAGGCAGAAAAATTATACTTTTTAAATAGGCTTTATTAACCTTAATCATCTTTCTTCAAATCAGCGTCAAAATTATGCCACTCGAGGAACTTGAAGTCAAAATTGTTGAAACTCGAGGGAAAATTCAAGTTTGAAAACACGCCGTCCAACGGTGTGGATTTAATTAAACTTCGCGACGCTGAAAATACCCACGAGGAGGGCTAATACGAAGTGCGCATGCAGAAGGTTTACATGTGAAAAAAAAGTTCAATTTACAAATGCGAGTTTGCAGAACGAAATTCATCGGGTTGGAATCTGCGTTCAACCAAGTGCGAAGGGTCGGGTAGTCTGGCGACGATGATGAAAAACCAACCCGTACGAAAATCAAATGTTGGAATAGCTATAAACTTCAGGCTTTTCACGGTTGGATTTTTGCGTTTTTATTTCTGAGAGTTTTAGTATTTCATGCTTGTTAATTCTTTTAATGGATTAAAATAAAAGGATGTGAAATTTTTTTCGACGAATGAATGGCATTTCACGTTTGTTTATTATCCATTTTGTCGCTTTGAAGAATCAAACAATGAAACAGAAATCGTTCTCTGATCTACTAGGGCTAAAATTAAAATCCATCTTCATAGGCTGCGGGGAAGTGAGGATAAAAATGTTTTTGTTTGTGCAACACTGTTCCGCATTATGCAGTAAAAACTCTGTAAATTATAATTTTGTTTCTACTTCATTTATTTTCACGGAAAGCTCATCTCATTATTTTGGAAAAATTTATACCTACCAATCATATGAACATATCAAAACTTAATTTTTAAATTGCAGTACATACATGTAAAGAATCCGGACAAACTGAAAGTGTCGTAACATTAGGTGCATTGACTTTAACTAATACGAAAAAAAACATCGCAAACTTATGCAAGTATTAGTTATTTATCCATGTTCAGCACTTTGAGCTCAGGCATGGGCATCAGATTCACTCTTGGTGCCTGAGGACTCTTCATTGATAAATGGTTGAAAAATTGACTGGCCAATGCTGCCATCAAGATTTTTGGAGAAACTCGATGAGCGTGAATCGGCACTACTGGGTGCACTACTGGGTAGCAAATCAACTAAAAATTAAATAGTTAAATTTTATTCACTTTGTGTTTATCTAACCAAACGTTCAGATTATATACTTAATACTCGTAAATCGTGCTATCTTAATGAGAACAATTATAGTTAAAGTTTGAGACGTTTATGATGCATGTAATTACTTGATAGTATAGAACTTAGAAACAAACATTTATATACTTCATAAACAAGATATAAAAACTTTTATACAAGAGCTTTCCTTATTGTTGGTGCACCGTTTAAGGACTAAATAAGCGAATTCTTACTGAACTTAAAGAATTTATTTATGAAATTGCAATATATTGAAGAATGAAAATTTTTTCAAAGTTTAAAAAAAGTTACTTTATCAATAATTTCAATACCGACTCGTTTACTAAGATTATGAAACTCGAGTGAACTTACATTGAGGTTTCGCTGAAGCTACTTGAAAAAGAACGAAAGCCAGGCAGATTGTTAGAAGTACACACTTGAACACTACAAAAAAAATTTCTTAAATTAAGTAGTATTTTTTCTTAAAATAAGTATGCAGCAAATTTAAGTAGTCCAT
>JAWWMK010030480.1:0-14227 GCA_035047105.1 Galeopsomyia nigrocyanea
CGCCAACTAAATCGAGCGAGAAATCTAGGGGGCTATTTTCGGGCCCCTAGACGTAATTTTTCCAGCGGCAACGCTGGTTGGCAACTATATTATCGCGGATAATTGGCAATATTGACGAATTCGAATTTGAAAAGACATTGTGCAATCATAATTATTTATTCATCGTTTGAAAAAGTAATGATAATTTTTGTATCTATATTAGTTTTTATATCAAAAAAATTGATATATGATATTTTTGTTTCTTTTAGTAAATCGGAGCCGTATTTTTTTAACAATGTAAAAGAAAAATTGAGTACACACGAAATTTAAAGAATACGTTTTAAATCACGTTTTTTTTAGTTATGCCAAGATTGTAAATGATCAAATTATTGAAATAACACGCGATAAAATTGTAGGCGTGCGTTCAGTACACCAAAATACAGCGATAAAGCCTATAGTTTCAACCAATTTCCATTAATATATAGGTATACTTACAAAATCAGCGATGCGAACTATTTTCATAGCGACGACTACTGACTGATAATTTTTTTTTCAGCAAAATGCCGAGATGATGACACGAAAAAAAAATACTTCTTTTCGAATTATAAATTTACTTACACAATTTTTTAAATACACAATTTTTTTCTGAATGTGAACAAGGTTTGCCTCTATCAGATCGATAAGTTGGCGGAGAGAATATAATCGCAAGCTACACCTCCACTAAGCCACAGCCGAGGCATTATCGTATTATATCAAAATCGTCGTTATAAGTAGCTTTTTGAAAAGATTATTAGCATATTTTCATTTAATAATCTACAAATTTGATTCTGTGAATCAAAAATATAATAGGCACATAGCGGTACAGTAATAATAATATGAAATTTCAAATTCAACTCAGCGGATTTCTCACGTTATTAGCTTATTTTTGCTGATTTTCTCTTTGAGCGCTTTAGTCACGGCTCTGCATATTATTTTGCGATTCGCTCGATTCACTCTAAGCCATAAGCGCGTGCAGATTTAGTGTTACGCCCACTTTTAATAAGCCACATAATAAGCGGTTGATAATCCGAAATTTAAAATAATATTTTTTCAATTTATTTTACGAAATATAGTTTAACCTTCACTGAACCCAAAATTGTGTATCGTACAATTAATGCACGCTGGTGCACTCTAGCAGTGCATACCACTACAGAAAATTGTAGGTCCCGGCGTCCCGGGCATGTTTGGGGCCCTACTGGGCCGCTATTTTTAGCGTGGACCGCGGGGACTCCCGCTGTTGGTACTGCATTCCCTCGGCTTTATAATTTGGGTCCAGTTTTAGCATCTATTGTCAAATAAGTATGAAGGTGATATATTCATAAGTAATGCTAGAATAAAATACATTAAAAGAAGATTATTCGCATGCAACTGATTACGTGTAAAACATTAAAGAACAACAAAATATTTTTTGATAATTTCGTCAAATAATGTATTAGTAATTTGTTTGTTTCATACATTAATACATCTTATCATTTTCTAGAATATATAGGTATATACACAGTCTCGCGCGAAAATACATTCGATAGTCAGGTCATAGCTGGCGAAAATAAAAAAAACATTTCGTATTTAAACTAACAAAATCAATAACAAAACAAATTTAGTATTCAACAATTGAAACTACGCACAAAACTTCACAACAATCAAATATATCTTGTCAAAAGCATTTTAGTTTCTATAACTAGGTATACATTTCGGATGCGCGACTCTTATTAATTGTATTAACATTAATTCAAAACAAAAATTTTTGAATATTTCTCAACGGAATACGACTTAACATAAAAATTGAAATAACATAACAAAAAAAAACGTTTCAAACAACAATCAGAACAGAGCCACAACCAATAATTATTCTCAACAATTAAAAAAGTTCATTTTTCACAATGCCTTCGTTCAATGTGTTTCCAAAGATCGTCCCTGTTATCGGTCGAATACCTTCTACAAATTGCGCATTCAAATGTCTTCTCGTTCTTTGCGGAATGCATTCGCAAAATATGTTTATCAAGTCGAGCGGCAACGGTAGTCGTGTACGTGTTACAGATTGTACAACGAAAGGTATCACCCACATTGTGTTCCAAAGCTAAATGCTGGGCTAAACTAGATTTGCGATTGGTTTCGAAAGCGCAATATTCACAGTTGATTCGATTCGCGTGTCGCTTCATGTGTCGCTGCATAAATTTCCATTTTGTCGTGACCAAATTGCACTTGCAGCATGTGTATTTTTTCAATAAGCATTTGTTCTTTAAGTGGTAAGTGAGACTTTTGTGGCTATTACTTGTCACGCCACACTTGATGCAACGATAAGACAGACGAGTACTGCATTTTTTGCAAAGTTTGTCATCTGTGCTGCTGGTGCTCGACACGAGTTGATTGCATTTTTTGCAGAAACGTTTGAATGCTTTGGTGTAATCTGCAAAATAATTCAGTTCTGATTCTATTTTTTTTTTACAAATAGATTATTTAAGATGATAGTTTACCTCTCTCGAATTGTCTTGTGTACTTGACATCTTGATTTACTTTAACTCGCAAATTGCCACCTACGTCATCAAATCTGTGCCTAGTTTTTCTTAGATGTCTGGCAACTGAATCTTTATGCAACGTTCTGAATTTACAATTTTGACAATCGTACACAACCAACGACGTCGGTACGTCAGCTACTGTTGACTTATTCGTCTTGCAAATTTTCCTATGCAATGTCATGGCGCTGTAGGTGGTGAAATATTTCTCATTGCATTTCGTGCACAAATATATCAACAAGTTGCCGCAGTGTTGGCAATTTTTGGGCATGGATACTCTCTTTTTGGCGATTTCGAATTTTTTACATTTGTGACAGTAAAGCTTAACAGATTTTTTACGATCTAAAAAAATATTTTGTGTTAATACATGTATACTTCGGTTGCAAAGTGTCGAATCTTACCATTCAACTGGATTTTTCGATCAGTGGTCACTTCAGCAGTATCTTTGACTTTTGCGATTGACTCAGGAAGTCTTTCTAAAGACACTCTTGCTTGAAATTCAATTTTGGGATTGTGAAGTGGGTCTACAAAAGTAAAAAATTTTTAGTCGTCATAGAACTTCTTTAATATTATTTTTCCCTACTTACCTGAAGAGGAATCAGCAGTTGCTAAATAATCTGTTAGAATAGGATCCTCTTGAAGTTCATCAATCTCAGTCCCCTCATAGTCATCAAGTTTATCAATATAATCGATTGTTCCACAATCGACAAATGACTGATCTAACATCATATCTTCATTCTCTAGAACTATGCATAAATTTCATTTAATCATCGTCTACATCAGTCAAAAGTTTAATTAAGTAATTAGCGATATATATTTACTCAAATCAATCAATTCTTCATCGTCAATCTGTAAACTACTTTCATAATTCGTGCTTTCTTGGAAAAAAGTCGACGAGAAAGCTTTGTCTGGACTGAAATCTATCAACGAAAGGATTATTATGCAAAGTTATACAAACGCGAATGCGATTTTAGAAAAACTTACTGTAAAAATCGTTTCCAAAATCATGTATCAATTCTATATCTGCTTGTGCAGTGTTGAGTTCATTGAGATTGGATAGTTCATTTTCTGCACAAAACGAATAATTCTTTTTTCAGTCACTTTTCATTTTACACGCAAGTACGCGAATAATTTACCTGTGAATTGCTGCAAGCTTTCGATGAATTTCTCTTGTTGATACAACTCTTCTAACATCATTATATCTCCATTTTCGTGAGTGCTATCGGCTAAATTGAAATCACAGGGTTTCGGTGAAAGAAAATGCTTCGAAAGAAAAAGATAATCGTTCATTGTTTACTAACCACTTGATTCCAGAACGAGTATTTCTTCATTACAATCTGGATCCAACTCCATATTTGATGATTTTGTCTTTTTTTTTTACCGTATATTACAAATTAATAGTCAAAGAATCGCTGCGGAAACTTTTTATTAGCCAAAATACACAAACAACATTTTTTATTTGTTACGCACAACTGTTATAAGTATATTTATGCTCTCGACGTTCACGCGAGTCGCTCTGGTTTGTTTACACGCTCGAGAAGTACTACGCGCGGACTCGTGAATTCTTCGAACTCATAGACGCAAAAATTAATCGATTACTTATATTTCGATATATAATAATACCATTGTTGATGAGGTTCACTGGGAAAGCGCGGGATTTAGGTTTCCACGTTTGAAATTCAAACGAGTTTTCTGTTATTTCAGGAATTCGATTGCTTTGATAATTTTTAACTTCATTTAATAATTTAATAATTTTCATTCGTGCAAAAACATAGTACACGAATCTGAAATTATTTGTAAGACTTTTATGAACATGTTTGATTTTAGATTCCATTTCTGGGTGGGTATAAAAAAAACTTTTACTTGAAGAAATAATAATGAATTTTATTCATTTATTAACAATTTTTGCAAAAAAAAAATGAACAAAAAAAATTATGGATAATGTATAAGAATACAAAGTATCATCTTACAGAGTCTCAGCATCAAAGTAATAAATCGAATCAAAATTCCTCATTATCTGATGTATCCGGCGGACCATACTTACTAGCATAGGAATGATCCAGGCAATCTTTACCAGCGTACGAATGATCAAGTTCATGGGCTGCAACTTTGAGAGCATTGGATGGCCTTATACCAGGACATAAATTTTTACCAAAATGGCTTGTAATCGTGCCCCAACACGCATATACTTTATTGCAGAATTTGCATTCCAGTATCAATCTATTTCGGCACTTCGAGCAATGTTTTATATTTTTCATGTGAGGAATTTTTTTTTCGAAACTCTCGAGGCAATTTGGACAGTGAAACCTCACTGATCCTATATTTTCTGCAACATATATTACGATCAAATTGTTAGTTCATTGAGTCTACTTCGATATCTAATCGGATAAGGTAATTGATGTTGAAGTTACCTGAAAATGTTCTTTTAATTTTACCAGTTTCAATTTGAATCAATCTCCGGTCTGCAAGCAAAAAAAAATCGTAATATGTATTAAAATATCAACTAAATTCGATCAGTGCATAGAAATTGAAATACAGGACGTATAGTTTTCTTACTCGATGCGTTGTTTACCCTTCTGTTGTTCTTAATTTTTTGCATCACTTCATAAAACGATTTACTGAATCCTTTTCCATCATCAAAATAATGGGAGTGGCATCTGATGGCATGCTCTTTCATTTTTTTGTAAGTCGCTGCTGTGTAAGCGCAGAGGTCCAGTTGGCAGCTGTAAATATAATTAGTGCGACATTTCCGTTTGTGGTAATTGACATCTTCCTTAGTGTAAAAATTGCTGTTGCATTTCAAGCAAGTAAAAGGAGCAGTAATTGAACTCGCTGTTTCTTTGTGTTTGACCATGTGTCCAGAAAGAACTGACTTGCTTGAGTTTTTGAAGCTACAGTGATCACAGTGAAGTAAATTTCGTGCATTCTTTGATAATAATGCTTTGAATTTAATGGGACCTAGAAATCAAAGATTGCGTGAATTTTGCGCTACATGTAATCAAATCCAACTTCTCCTACCTTCTGTCGATTTTTTTATGGGCATCTCAGAAATTCCATTTTTACAGGTTTGACTTACGTGTTCCCAGGCGGTAGTATATTTGTCGAAGTATTCGTCACATCGCAGACATAGAAATTTCAGATTTTTTTGGCATTTGAAACAATGTTCACTTGAATGCGAAATAGTCGCATTACAGTTTAAACAGACTGGCTTAAGAAAATTCTGGATACCTGCAATCATATTTGATTTGGTATTTTCTTTTACATCGTACATTTCAGATCTTACTTTAATAATTAATAAGTTACCTGCGAGATAGCAGTTTGTAGTATCTATAGATTTTTCGATTACCGTTGTTTTCGGATATTTTTCTATAAACTTTGTCAGATTGTATTCTGGAAAGAATATGCTCCACAAATTAGCAAAATAATACAAAAATGACCAGAAAAAAAAAATTTGGTCACTCATCCAAACAGAAAATAAAACTCATTAGTTGAAAATTTCCTACCTTTTATCGCGTTTCTGAAAGTACATATCTCGTCTACAATATGTTCCATATCGATCCCATCGAGCTTATCGGAATGTGCAGAGGACAGATGCGTTCTTATATGTGATGTAGTCAGATAAGCCGATGGGCAAATTTTACACGGATAACGGATGTAAAGGCCACAAAGTTCTTCGTGTCGTTTGAAGCGCCACATTCCATAGCAAAATGTATTGCCACATTTGAAACACATAAAATTGCGCTCAATACAAGTCTTATCAACTGTGGATGTATGCTCCGATAAAATGTGTTTATAGAGCTGTGACTTTGTCAGCCCTTTGTAATCACACATCTCACAGGTGTAAATCTGCTGATTTTCTGGATCTGCTGATGTGGCTGCAATTACCATTACGTTAGAGTTTTTAAAATTGTAGAATGAAAGAATTAATTTTTTTTATTTTCAAATACCCTCGTTTGACGTATTCTTCGATCGTTTTTCGCCAGTGACGAAAGATAGATTTTTTGAAATGCCGCAATTACTATCTTTTCCTCGAAAGTGCTGCCAAATAGACTGGTTAGTTCGCCGAGTAATTTTGCATTTTTGGCATTGATATAATAATTGAATGTTGCAATCAGGACAACGCTTCTTTACTTTCCCGCCAGATTTTTCATAACTTTTTTTACAATTATTACAGTAGAATCTGATAAAATCCGTCCTTCTTTCTGCAATAATTAAGTAAAATGTAACAGTCAACATCTATTTTTACAAAATTGAATGCTTTTGATTGTCAATTAATAACTTACCGCGATAATATCTTCTGCTTCTCAAAAACTTTATCCCAAAGCGCGTAAGTTTGTTTGTGTTTCCTTCGCCTTCCAAAGCCGTAATAACATCTACGACAAACAATTATCTGATCAGAAAAGTAGATATTTATCGAATTAAATTTTAATACATGATTCTTTACCTCTCACAGAATCACGCCAGACATCGTCAACAACTTTTCGCCTAGTTCTGCCCCGAAATTCATCAACATGCATCTTCACCAGATGTTCTCTCATTTCCGGTTTGGACGTGACGGAAACCGAACAAAATTGACACTTAAATAAGAACTTTGGTGAACATTTTTTTTCGTGAACTTTAATCCTATTAGTCTTAAATTTCTTTTTACAATACGTGCACGACAACACATTGGAAAGCAATGATATATGTCTGTTGTAAAGGTGCTTGACTATATCCCTCTTATCCGGTACTTGGTAATCGCAATGATCGCAGTGAAACAATTGTGTCGTGTCGTTCTCCGGTTCTTTAAAAAAAATCGTATATTTACAAGAATAGTAAGTATAAATTAATGATCTTCTAGAAAAATATTATAAATGAGATAATGATAAAACTTACGAGGACTGTCAAGAGTCTTACGTCGACTAGTTTTCAATGGTGTTTTGGATTTACTACAACAATTTGTTCGAGATCTCTTTACTACTCCATGATCGTAGTCATCATAGTTGTAGCATACTTTTCTCTTTCTACTAGAACGCCCTTCAATATTAAAAATAGCAATTAATCCTTTCGCTGCAGTTAAAAAAGTTTAAAATCGTAAAACGATAATTTTACTTACTAATCGTTGACGCCGATGTTTCTTCGCTCGCAATATTATTATTTTTTTGTTGAATTGATTCTGTGGCATCACAACTTTGAGAGATGATTTCTTCGTGTTTAAATTCTGAACCAATCGTGACTTCTTCACACCAGATATTTGATTCAGGTAACTCATTTTTAAACTTCGCTTCAGCTGCTTCTGCCGCGAGGCTCACGTTATTATCATTATTACTATTATTTTGTGATTCAAAATCATCGTTTTTAGATTCTGCAAACTTGTCAATGTTGATTGGATCGTTATTGAAAGTGACAGTATCCTGTACTGAAATATGATCTTCTTGCTTGATTGGCACATCAACCAAATCAAAATTTTTTTCTGGCACTAAATGATCTAATCGGATATCTTCTGGTATTTCTAGTTTTACCATTACATTACTTCTTTGTGAAAAAACATTGTTGATCTTTTTGTTTTCTTGCGGAAGATAAGGAACTGAATTTTTTCCGTCAACTGATAACAATTTATTATTTATCCGAGTTGTTACTGTATTGACGGATTTTTTATTTTTCAAGTATTTCTCGACGACGGTTGCGTCTAAAATAATTTTCACCTCATACCAGTTAATTGAAGTTCGACTTTCTGAAAATCGCGTTAAAGCATCTATTACCTGAATAATTCATGTATTTTTAATTTAAAATAAAAACCGAATTTATCTTTTACCATATTCCAATCCATTAACTTTAAGTTTCTTCATTGGTTTGTCGTTTTTGAAAAAACTAATATCTATAAAGAACAAAATATTTTAAATCACTGTTTGATAAGTATTTTATTGGAGTTAAATTATGCTTAGTTTAGTAACGTACCAGGTGAAATCCTTTTCCTTAAATTTTTCATTGTGACGAGATTAATTTTTGTTCCTTTATACATTCATGATTGATCCTAAAAGTAAAAAACTATTTTCAGTCCTATACTCTAATGATGATTTTCATTGTACTCTACAGTGTATAAAGAAAAGTTTTTTTGACATATTTATGGAGCAAGGTTGTTAGTCTGATAAAATATAATTTTTTTCAAACAGGATTATAAAGAAAAAAAAAGGTTTTATGCTTTGACAAAAAATGTGTACGACAAACCTTGGTATTTTGGAGCCATACTGACTTATGTAATCTTTGATTATGATTGTAAAGTGAGAATATGAATTCACTGTAGCTTTGGAAGTTTATTGATTATTCATCTTTTATTTAGTACAAGCTGTATGTATGATATCAACAATCTAATACAAAGCGTAACAACTCAAAGGAGGATAAATTTAGTAATTAACAATAAATATAACAAAATGACAGTATATTCATAGTATTAACTATACTCAATCTATTTGACAAGAATTTTGAAATGGTAATAGGACTTATCTCTCCACATTAAATTATAATTACTAAATTAGAAAAAAAAATATGACAGTCTGTATATGTATAAACATTTTCAACAAACCTTTGCGTGAATCAAGATAAGTATTAACCAGCAGCTCCAATGAATAAGTGCATAGATTTAGCATCATGATAATATTGTTTTGTAAATGGAAAAACTATCTACAACATTGATGAACATAGCTTTTTTAAATTAATCACAGTTTATGGAGATAACATTAAATAAAAAGTCCACTTAGTAAGGTTATATAAACACGTCAAAATATCTCGAATAATTTCTAAAATTACATTGTTACTGGGTATACAGTCACTAGACAAATTTTACATCTAAATAATAACAATCGCTTTAAAAATATGTTTCAAATACTAAATCTAGTGCACAACAAATTTTAAATGGCATGTAGATAAACTAATAAAAACATTGTAAAAAGTCAAAGTACTCGTGGTCAAGCCGGCTCAAAACCATATGATTATTGTTGCCCTTTGCCGGTAAATCAGTCACCTGTTGACGTGAATATATCGACGCCGGATATTTAAATTTCAAAAGTGTCTTGTATTAAATTTTATAATTGCTGATGTGCATAACATATTAAACTTTGGAAATTAATAACTAGACATTGTTTTCTAATAAAAACAAGTTGAAGACACTTTAATAGTACAAATGGTCGCGCACCGAAGGTAATGTTTATAAGGTAGTTTTAGCGAATGTGTATTTACAGGTCTTGTTTTATTGGCATAATTACATTTATAATTATTACAAAATCACTTTCGATAATCTTAAAATGATACTGACACATTTATCTGTGTAAAAAAAAATTGATCGGCTCGGTCCTATCCACAAAAAGATCAATCGCTATATTTAAATTGTCATGTCAGTCTTGCATTTGGTAAACCATCAAACCTCCTCTATTACCATGAAATTATCATTTGGAACCGGGAGTGCATTAATTTCTGCAAAATAATCAAATCCGTCCAAACATCCCATTCTCAATTTTTACTTTCTTTTTAGTACCGTTAAATTATATACCTTTCGCATTTTTCCATTTCGTCTTAATCACATCCATAATATTTTCCAAGTTGTTTATATTTCCCAACTGTTGAATATGCGCATTGACAAGATGAATTCTCATGGCATCAGAGCGTCTCTTGACCTGCGGACAGAACTCGCAAACCAGTAACATTTCTCTGCCGCAATATAAATTCTCGTGAATTTGACAGTCTTCAAGATGTTCAAATGTTCTGCCACATTTCGAGCATGCAGTGAAATTGATCTCTAGATTGCCGTTCGAACACGAGTGCGACATTTTCATGTGATCGCTGATTTGCCATTTGTACGAGGTTTTGTAATCGCAGTGACAGCAATCGTACGTCGGGTAAGCAGCTATTTCTGGTGCTTCTGGCACTTCTGTAATTAAATTTATTTTGTTATTGAGAGCAGGATAATAATTATTTTAAGCTTAAATATTCATAGGCCAATTAGCGGGTAGGAGTAAATAAAAACGATTAAAAACTTACTCGACCTTTCCGTAGATGTCTGTGTGTCATTGATTTTTTTATTCTTCAGTGATATACACTTGTAAGAGATGTGCAACCAGGCTTCGTCAAAGTAAGCGAATAATTTGTCGCACAATCGACAACGATAGAGCAATTTCGATTGGCAGTCTGGACAGCGAAGTATTATTTTCTCCTCGACTTTTTCAAAAGTTACTTTACACTTGCAGCAGCGTATCCTGAGTAACTCATTGATTTCTGCGCGGTTAATATTTGAAATATTAAAAAATCGATATGCACGAATAATATATCGCGAGTGAACGTTTTGTTTTTCACTTACTGCTTAGTTTCGCAATTTTTTCATCAACGTCGTCTCCCATATTCAATACTACATCGGAATTCTTCAATTTCTTACCCTGGTTTATCTTTTCCTCGCAGGAATTTTCGAATATTTCTGTGTGAAAAAGAAAATTCAGGACGTTATTAATCGATTTCAAAATGACTTTGACATAGTTTTGTTACCTTTCGCGGCTTTCCTCTTCAATTTTATTTCCATCATAATTCCATCCATCTCGTACCATTTGAACAATTTAGAATGCTTGGCGATAAGGTGTTTCTTGATCGCGAGTAAAACGTCGTGGGTTTGTTCGCAAAATTTGCATTTGTAATGGATTATTCCACCGCACTTTCGCTCGTGTTCGTTCTTCTTTTTTAACGAGTAAAATTTGCTTCTGCACCTCGAGCACGAAGCGTGAACTTTTTTACTGTTATTTTTGGCTACACGCTTTTCAACTTCTTTGGCTAACTCAGCATTGAATTCGCATTTTTGTCCTGAATTTTGTGGCGCAGATGAGTTTTTAATAATTTTACTTTGAATTTTTTTAGTTTTTGATGTAATTTTTGCGGTGTCAATGTCATCCGTGATTGGCTGGGAATCAGTAGACTCTGGTACGACATTGCGCATACTCTCAATTGATTTAATCCTAATAGTCGATGTGATTTGCGGCCTTACAAAATCGTCGTTATTTTTGTTCTCATTGTCGCCATCCAAAGTGATTACAGTTGGTGTTTGATCACCCACAGACGTTTTCTCGCGAGGCCAAGTGTTGCCATTAGAACGTTGATCGGATGCTTTCAAAGCTAATTCTCTGATACTTGGATTGATTTCCATAGGCTTACAAGATCTTTCTATGTGATCCCATATCGACTGAAAATATTTGTAAACTGCCCAACACTTTTGACATTCGAATAGTACTGGTGATTGGCATTTTAGGCAGCTTCTTACATATCTTACATAATTATCATCTACATTTTCTAAAGTTATTTTACACATGCTGCAATGCACTATAACAAGCTTACCTATACCTGTAAAAACGAATGTATTTTGAGTATCATACAAATATCTGAAATACACATGTAACAGTGACTTACCATAAAATTTATCAGGCTTTCCTGTCTTGTCTGCTGGTTCAAAATTGGATTCAGAGTCATCACTACCATCTAGATCAAAATCTTCAGACAGAAATATTTGATTTGGATTCTCTTGGATACCTATTTGCTCACAAGTCTTCACATTCGTCTCCAAAAACTGATTGATAAAAGTTCCATTAACTTCAAAACAGTTTGATCTTAAACTCTTTTTGTTTCTGAGCTCTTGTTTGACTTTACGTCTGTCAATCAATTTTTGTTGCCAACTGCATTGTGTACTTTCTTCAGAATCTGACAAATCAATGACTTCTATAGGGGACTGGTGACCTGAAGATCGATAAAAATCATAACCAATTTGAACTTTTTGTTTTTGGCTGAAAAAGTATATTGAAAAATTACCTGTATTGGATTCATCAACTTTAGCTTTCTTTTTTCTTTTAACTCCACGCACTTCATTATCTGTGAAATAAATAAAAATTTATTTATAATCATATATTTATAATGTGCTAGGTAAATTTAACAATAAATGAGAGACACTTGCCAATGGTCAAAGTCCGCTGTTCTTTTCTTCCACTCATCTTCATATTTATTTTAAACAGTAATACAATCGACTTTAATAATATTATCTGTTCATTTTTATTTATAAAAATAATTGTTTACTATCAATTGCTAAGGTTAGGTATGCATGCGCGCGTAAACTCCAAATTCGTTTATTTGTTACGGCGCTTGAATAAAAGTGTCAATATTTATTTGGAAACAATGGATGTTCGTTGCTAAAATATCTACACCTACGATCATCCATAAATTTATCAAAATATTAACTTTGTCATTGCATATTTTGACGATCACTGTCACAACAATTCACAGTTTAATCACATCGTACCTCCTATATTAATCACATTACTTCAATATTTCTGTATTCGTTGTATTTACGATAAATATATAATACCAAGATGAAAAAAAACAGAACAATAATCCGTCCAATCGTCACTTCCACCGAAAACATTGGAAAACATCGTCGTTTGTTATTTCTTATCCCCACGTGAGTCTTTGATTCTGCGCAATAGAATATCGCGGCCATGATGATCGAAGCGCGGCATTTAAAATTGTGGTTCATCATAGCGAAAAAAATGAAAAATAAAGTTTTTTTTTCGTAATGCAACGAATTTTAAGGAACTAGCTATTATGTAAGCCAAGACGAATTCCGATGTCTTGTCTATATATATACTCTTTAGCTTCCAATTGTGCATCATTATTAAACAAAAAAATTTTGACATTTTTTAATAAAAAAAATTCAAGTAAAAGTTATTTAAAATTGAGCTGAAAGCTCGAATTGAGACAATGTATTAACATTCTCTAGATAAGTAAATTCCAAATAAAAAAAGTTATCTTTGATTTTTTTAAAGTGATTTCACGAATTTTTTCTAACGTCTTATCTCTGTTATCTATTGAAATAATTAGCCGTCGATGAATTTGCGTTCTTACAAGAAACGATTAAATAAAAAGTGCTCACACGATATTCTTCACCGATCTTTTGCAACTTTAATTAAAAGTTGGCTGGTTCTTGTTTATACATTTTCCTTTGAGTTTTCGTTTTTCGCTAAATTCAAATTTTCGCTAATTACATCACAACGCAGTTCAGTCATCAAAATTCTACTAAATTTTTCACAACTGTCAAATTCGTAGTAAAAAAAAATTTTTTGCAAAAAAAAAAAGGCGAAACCTTCCTGCAGTTTGCACGCACACGCTTCGTCGACGTCACAAACACGTGATCCACCCAACAAGTTATAGTACCTCGATAGAGCGATGCCGCTTTAGTCCGCGAGTTCAGTCGGCTTTTTGGCATGTCTATCGAATGGACGTGTTTTTCCTGTTTTACAGTGTGCAGCATGTGAACGATTGGTTTTGTGCGAGATTGCGTTATTTGGCTGATGGGCAGACGAGGGAGGACATGATTTGATCGGAGTGTGTAAAAGGTAAAATTAGAATGGAGTATTTTTAACTCGCGATGCGTTATTAAACGGCGAATAATTGTGTTAAAATTGTGTTGATTACATTCTGACGATAGTGCGGTTTGTGTGCATTGGATGCTAATATATGGTTTCAAGTTTTTATTTGTTTTTTTTTTTTTTTAATTTCGATTGTTTTTATGTAATTTTTTTTTTTGACTGCCTTGAGTTCTTAAAAAAATAGAAATGCATCTCTAAAATTTTCGATTTAAATTTATGAAAATATTTTGAAAATGTATATTCACAACTGAGCTTGCATCTAAATTAGTT
>JAWWMK010030491.1:0-14219 GCA_035047105.1 Galeopsomyia nigrocyanea
AGATAGAGAGAGAGAGAGAGAGAGAGAGAGAGAGAGAGAGAGAGAGAGAGAGAGAGAGAGAGAGAGAGAGAGAGGACGAAATTCAATATAGAAGATTGGAGGTCATAAAGCGGCGGAAACACTCGGCGACTGAGAATTCCGAAACAGCGATATTTCATCGGGAGAAAGAGAGAGAGAGAGAGAGAGAGAGCTGCTACTGCGGCGCTTTTATGCAAAATCGGGAAACGGTAGGGCGCCTTCTGCACGCGCGACTATTATAACTCGGCGCTCGAATTTCTTCTCTTCTATTATATAGCATTCGTATGGGCCTGCTGCTGCTACCGCTGCTACTGCTATTATTCATCCTTAGCCCAAATAAGGTCGGAAAAGAAAATGTCAGTGGTGCGATTCGCGTGCAACAAGCGACAGCTGAGGACGATTCCGAAAACCCCTAATATTTGCCATCTTTCATTGTACAGACTAACTAGAGCAGCTAGCTCGATTCCCTAGAATAGATGTGCATATAGTTGTGCTGTATATTTGATGCAAAAATGTTCTTTCAAAACTTTTGTCGTTTACTTGAGTTTGCGTTGCAACGTCAGCAATATAATCTTATTTGTGTCCGTTAGTAATTTGGAAAAAAACCTTCAAGTCTAAATTTTAATTCAAGCAAAGATTTTACTTTAATTTTCTTAAATTATTATATATAATCTTTCTCGTACGCTTTTATTCTGATGGGATTTTTGTGTCAGAAAAAATATAATGGGTATATGTAACAATGAAGTCTTGAAAACGCATAAAAAGAACATCGCAAGAGAAGAAAAATACGAGTAAAGTAAAAGTACGAAAGAATGCATGATAAAATGATTGTATATAGCAAAGTAGGATGCCTGCAAACCCGGGCACTTGGTTTAAATGACGAAGCTCGCAAAAAATAAAAATGAGTTGAATATACTCGAATAAGAATAGAGAAATACGCGAGAGTGAGAGAGGGAGAGAGACAAGAAAAGCTCGGAACAGTGATGTGTGCGTCTCATGCAAAAAGCCTCGTAAAGCAGTGTATGAAAAATGTCGTAAAAGAGAGAGAGAAAAAAAAAATTAACTCTAGGCGCTCGCTCGCACTTACGCATCGCTATCTGGCACAATGTATATTATGCGCGTATACATATTAAACCAAAGCCACAATGACATTAAGAAATAATGCCAGATGC
The DNA here is from genome assembly GCA_035047105.1 of Galeopsomyia nigrocyanea. Taxonomy (NCBI): domain Eukaryota; kingdom Metazoa; phylum Arthropoda; class Insecta; order Hymenoptera; family Eulophidae; genus Galeopsomyia; species Galeopsomyia nigrocyanea. The sequence continues at coordinate 1,191 of JAWWMK010030491.1, forward strand.
GTCCACGGTTTTATGCGAGTAGACAGCGTCACTTTTACGGGTCAGATTATTTCATTTTTTTAAGGTCGTAGTGCAGAGACGTGCAACAAGCACGTACGCACTTATTTTTGTTTTTTTTTGCGCTTCTAAATTTAGAACGTCATTATCTTGCGTTTGTAATGTGCTTTCGAGCTTAATAACGCGCTACGTATAAATTTAATGATCGAATGGCAAAGCGAAGCGTCGGATGTAGTACATGAGGAAGTACATAGCCTTTGTCTATTATTGACTAGCAGTGCTCAAATCGAAGCTTTGGACTAAATCTGATTTGGTGCTATTGTGATTTGGACTATACGTGCAGCGACGGCTTACACGTTATTGAATAAAGCAGCGGCAGAGAGACAGAAATCTATATAGACAGGAGTACAGAAATAAATTTAAAATTCAAATTCCACGACAATGATTCGTAATTGTTCGTCTAACACCGGCTACTTATCATGGCTGTCGAGTAGTTGAGCGAGCACTTGATACTTCTTTGGCACGACGGGTCAGGTCGGTGAAAATTAATTTGGCGTTCGGAATAGCTTTAAAAGCTCGCTGAGCAGCGCGAGTCTGGAATGTTCAATGCATCACCGTGGCGAGGCCTTTTTGCGGTGAGCGCTAATTGAGTACGCGAGCCGACTCGACAATTGCCTGTTTGCGCGCGGCACTCGTCGTCGCCCTTTTCCCTTCCCCCCTCTCTCCCTCGATCCTATAGTATATAGGACTCGCTCTTAGACAAAACGTTGAGTGCTGCGCTTACTTTTGCTAATAAGCCTCTCTCTCTCTCTCGTTCCTTCTCGTTGTATTCTCGACGAATGAATTCGCCAAGCGAGCATTAAAATCTTCCGTACGAATGAACTTGAATGAATACGAATCGCCAATATCGCGTGGTTCGTCAAATAGGAAAAATTCATTTAGTTCACATGAGTTCGTTATTAACTGGGTCGAACGTGAAATTTAATTCCGTGAAAAGAAAAAAAAAGGGGAAATATCAAACCGCATCGAAAAGCCAATGGCAATTGGAACGTGCAGAAAGCCACATTGTCGTTGGTAAATCGGATTCGCAACGTAATTCGCGATTATAGAACGCTGTGCGCGCGAGAGGGGAGTGAAGTCTCCCCTATCTATATATATATATATAGACGCGATATTCCTGCGCGCTGGCATTATGTCGACGAGCGATTAACTCGTCCGCACGATTCGGGGATATTCTCTACCTCACGAAATATATAGCCGCGCACGTACATGGTGGTCGTAGTGGTGAAAAAAAAAGACTGTAGCACGTGTAATTTCGCACAATCGAATTCAATTTATGGGTACTCTTTTCCTAATAGTTCCGGAATTCGACGTTTTATTTTCTCGCGAAATTGCCGCGTTGTTTTCCGTTTTTTTTTATTCTGTGCATCCAACGTCGTTGATGAATTTAACAGCTTTTAATTGAGTACTGTCCTTCGATGGATATATCTCACCGAAGTGCACTCGTTGAAATGTTAAATTGTTCAATACTGGTCAGATTCGAGATTCTCTTTCTCTCTTTCTCTCTCTCTCTCTCTTTTTTTCATCGAGTGGTTGTTACATAGCTATTTTATCACTATTGCCGTCATCAAGCTAAACGATTAAATCTTCTTTTTTTATGTATGCTTCCTCGTGCGAGAGAGCAATTTCCGTTTGCAGTTTTTGCGCGCGAACAAAGCCTAATAAATCCGTTTTTTTTTCATACCGCAAATTCATAACGGTAGAGCACTTGTGGTATGTACGAGCAAAAAAAAAGATGAAAAGAGAGGAAGATTGAAACATCCCAGATGAAATTCCAGTCAAATTAACTTTAGTCATATCCGATACGTATATTGCCTATTGGAAGAATTCATGTATAGTAGCGACAGGCCACGCTATTGAAAAGGTATTACTTTTATTATTCTCTTCGCTGTGGTAAAAGTGTACACGCGTATGTGTGTGTGTGTGTGTGTGTGTGTGTGTGTGTGTATGTGTGTGTGTGCGCGCGCACCCCGATCGAATAGCAATGACGAACCAGATTTAAAGCATTCAATCGAATATGGTACTTCGCTCGCGGCTGCGAGAGTCAGTGGACCAGTCGGAATTTCAAATGGCCGTCGACGGAACAAAAGTTCCGGGGCACTTGACTATAGAGAGAGAGAGACAGAGAGAGCGAGACAAAAAAAGTGTAACCCGAGCGCGCGCGCGAAAATACATATACGAAAAATATTCGGGAAAAATCGATGGGTGGATAGCTATATAGCCCCTCCGCGCATATACCGCGTCGATGATTCGCACCGCGTGAAAATGGCGTTATTTCGATCCTTATCGGAGGGAGGACGGAGGGTAGGAGGGAAGAGTGTATACGCGCGCGCGTGATTTATGGCTCAGCCTCCTGTGAAAGAGTTAATGGAGGCAAAATAGCGCGCCTCGCTATGAATCCTCTCTCTCTCTCTCTCTCTCTCCCTCTTTCTCTACTGCCGCTCGCTCTTTTTCTCTCTCGCTACGTATCGACGAGTATTATTGATGACGCTTGACGCATCGCGCCGCCGCCGCCGACGTATCTCTCTCTCTCTCTCTCTCTCTCTCTCTCTCTCTCTCTCTCTCTCTCTCGAGCTTTTAAATTTATTGGAGGGAAATCGAGCGCGCTTATCTCGCGCCACGGCTTTTTAATAATGTTTTTTCTTCTCTGCGTGCGCGTCTTTTTTTTCAGTTGACGCGAAACGTGACTAAAAATTAATTTTAATAATCTCATTATAGCCTGCTCGAGTTTATATATCTTGCGTTTCTCCAAGGCTTCTCTTTCCCTTGGAGGAGGGAATATTGATTATTTAACGGTTCACGTTTCATGAGAAAGAGAGAGAGAGAGAGAGAGAGAGAGAGAGAGAGAGAGAGAGAAGGATGTTATGTAAGGAATGAAGGGAAAGGTACCTTTGGCTATAGCTGGTGGTGGATCGTCTGTCTTTTACCCAGCGCGAGGTTGTAATAAACTTACTGGACCATTCGACGCCCGTCCGATTGTTCGGCTCGCCGGCACGGAAAATAAAAAAAAAAGAAAAAAAAGGAGGTATTATGTAAAAAGCCACTGGGAATAACGCAAGGAAAAGCAATGGCCCCGAGGGATTGTTCGCTTGGCTATGTGCGTGTGTTCATTTTTTTTGGTTATTATAATGAGGTAATAAAATAAAAATCTAGTCAAATTTCGTCTGATTCGAGCTATAAAGTATAACGTACGAGGTGAAAAAGAAGCAGAGCGAAGTAATAAAAATCCTAATGGAATCACTCGTCGTAACGATAATAGCAATTGTAATAAAAGACGCGAGTGGAATTTGCGATGAAGCCGAGGGACATTTAAAAAACTTTCCGTTGTCATTTCCGTGGAAAAGAAAATAATTCGTCACTCAACTTCTTTCGCTTCGGGACACTCTGCCGAGCAGGGGAGGAATTTCATATGAGGATATTTACATACGAGGAATTCCATTACAAAAGTTTAACAATTCGGCACCGTTTTTTTGACTCTTCAAACACTTCTTTGTTGCGACACCCGATTTTTCGCCCGTGGAGGTGTTATTAATATTACGTAAAAACTCTGACATCGATAATCACGAAATCCTGAATTTCTTGGTTTCTTATGATTTTTTGGAATTCAATAAGAAACGATAAATTATAGGGTTAGTCTGACTTTAGAATCAAATTGTACGGATTTAAAAGACGTCGAAAAATATTTTTTTTCTACTCAAAATTGTAAAAACACTTGTAAAACACGCAAATTTGATAAAACGGTTCAAATTTGCATGGTTTTGAGTTTTTAGGCATTGTTGCACTTTAACAAGCTCTACAAGGGTTGGAATTTCGAGTAGAAATAAAAAACAAAATATGGTTTTCGATGTATTATGCGCAGTAGAATTCGATTCTGAAGTCAGATTAACCCTATCATTTTGTGTTTTCTATGAAATTAAAAAAAAAACTATGAACAATTATGTTCTTTTTTCCGATTATTTTATGAGCTTTTATGAGCGAAAAAACGGCGTAGACTATTTCTTACACAATTCAGAGTCTACTCAAGGGACAAATCGAGCACTAGCAAATTTGTCGCACACCAAAAATTGCAGAATCGGAATCGGAAAAATTGCACCAAAAATTGCAGAAAAATTGCATATATATCGAAAAAAAGGTGTCACAAGAATTTGTCGCAATGGGCCCCAAGTTTTTTCGATTCAAATACTATGTAAAAATGGCTCGAGCAAGAGCGTGCGCCCAATTTGACAATATTCTCAAACGGCGCCGAATGGTGAAACTTTTTTCATAGAATTCGTCATATACACAAAAAAATGTACAGCATTGAATTTCAACGAGACTGCAGAATTTAATGATTTCACTAACCACTATTATCTTTTTTTCGTCTGTTTCAGCTATTTCGTCACACGTACCTGGCCCAGTACAAGATCGTGAACCTGGAGACATTGTAAGTAAACGAGCCATAGCCGTGGAAAGCGAGCGAGCGAGCGAGCCTTATCGCATTCTACGTTATAATCATATTTCAGACTTATTTCCGGCTAAAATGTAGATTTGCATTTTAATCCGCGAGGCAACCGCGCAAATTGCAAACTGTACACCCGCGCGCTCTTACCCTCCTTCTCTCGCAAATTTAATCCTCTCCTTGGACGACTTTTATATATGCGCGCTATACTCCTTCGTCTTCCTTGCGAGCTCGTCGTGGCAAGCAACTTTCTCATCCGTGGATTTATATATTATGCGCTGACGTTGCTTTAAGTGAGTCCTCGCGAAGAATGCGCCTCCCTTGTAAATCTCAACTTTAAACTGTGTGCAGCGCAGAGCCCGCGGCAGTGTCGGCGGCTCGGCTTCCTTTTCGCATTTCTTAACGATGTCACGCCGACCAATTTTCACAAATCATTCCCCTCAACTTGCGCTCGCGAGCGCACCCGCGAGCTTTAATTTTCACTTAGAGCGCTGTGCAATTTATGCCTCGAGCTCCTTGATTTATTAGGCTCCGACGAAATGGCTTTCATCTTAGGCAAGTAAAATTCAATTCCCTATCTACCTGTCTGGAAGATTCGTCGGTATGCGTAATGCACTTTGGAATTTAGATGACTATGGCGCTTCATACTTTCTTCCAACGAAAATCTAATTGTCTCGTTTTTCATCCGTATCAAATCACGTTACTATCGCGTCGTTTACAACGGCCAGTTAAAGAGAGAGAGAAAAAACAGAATAATATAGTATAGCTGCAAATATATAGATAGCACCACTTTTCAAATTTACGCTCAACCGAGTATCGAGCTTATTCGCTCGGTGGAGCAGCGGCTCGGCGCGACTGCAGCAGTAGCAGTAGCGGCGGTAAGCAGTTGAGGGAAGTTGGGATAAAATGCATTACACGCCGTTCCTAGAGAGAGAGAGAGACCTTTTCTTTCCGTTTCTTTCTCTCCCTTATAAATCCTCTTTTTCGTTCCTTGTACTTGCACCGAGCAATGACCACGACAGGCAGGCCCGCTTTTCTCGTTTTTCTCTCTCTCTCTCTCTTTCCCTTCTCTACTGTTCTATATAGCCAGCTGTGCGGCTCTTCTTGTCCCAGCTCGCTTTCTCTCTCTCTCTCTCTCTCTCTCTCTCTCTCTCTCTCTCTCTGTGGACCTCGTCGCTTCATCTTATTCCTCTTAGCGTTTGTCACTCGAGCGGCCCGCCGCCGTCGCCCGGCTACTTCTACCTTTACTCCTCGACTATCCGCTTGTTTATTGGTATCCTGCCGATAATCCCCGATTGAAATTGTCCCATTAGACCACGCCTTGATTTATTAATGCAATGAGTCTTTTTTTTCATACTAAAATAAAATATAATGGAAGCTCGCTCGATGTCTCGTAAGCTGTTGTGCTTTTCCAATATGTTATTTACAATCACGACGTGACTTTATTGACCTCGTTATTAACGAAACTTTTATAAATCTCTCTTTCTCTCTCTCTCTCTCTCTCTCTCTCTCTCTCTCTTGTCGACGTGACGAAATGTATTCACAATAATGTCACGCTCGTTATGCTTGACACGTAGCAATGAATTTTGAAATAATGCTTTGCATTAATTTTCGAACAAGATAATCATGCTTCAGCAGCGTGCAAGGTGTATTACTGATGTTTAATAAAAGAACGGGGTCCATAAATTCGTTATTTATCGGATAAAAGCAGCATGTTGATAAATAATTTATTATGTTATTATGTTGAATATACAGTAAATAATTTTTGCGTGACTGTCAAAGTTAAAAATCGGATACTTTTGAGATTTGTTACAAATAAACAACGAAAGTAATAAAATCCAACGAAGTCATTGCATGATCGCATATATCTCGTAGGACGTAAATTGAAAAAAAAAACAAGCTATGCGACAGAAAGACATCGTGAAAATCGTCGAACAATGAATAATTCGAGAGGAAATGTCCGTTGAAGATGTTCGAGGCGGGCGCGCGTCGCCTTAGGGTATCTTGAAAAATGCACAAAAGCCAGAGCAAAAGGAGAGAGGGAGAGACTTCTTCAGTCTCTCTCTCTCTCTCTCTGTCGTTCGACGCGTCTCGTTATTCCGTCGTTGTCGTCGTCCTTGCCCCGCGCGCTAGAGAAGTGGCCTGCAGGAATTCCTGGACAATGCAGTTACGCCTCTCTCCCTCTCTCTCTCTCTCTCTCTCTCTCTCTCTCTCTCTTGCCCCGTGTAATATGCACAAAGTACGACTCGGCACGTACATACGTTGTACAATGCCGCCGGGGAAAACGTGCCCTTCTCTTCTAGTACACATACTCACATACAATGCTCGTGCGAGACGCTTGTCATATGCGAAAGAAGCGACTCCACGCCGTATGAATACGATGCCGGCGCGCTGCTTTTTTTTCGTCCACTATACGTCGTAGTCTTATCCCCGCTGTGTGCTCCATGCATATTTACGGCTACTGTGCACAGCTTTGGAAATCGAAAAACTTTTGCCTGATATTTCTTTATCGCGAGCCGTGGTGGACGATCTATTGGCCTTTTTTTCGGCTCTTTATTTTACTATGCTGTCGTTCTTCTTTTTTTTTTTTTTTTGGTTGGCTGACCCTACGTTGATATCGTCTACTTCGGCGCGTCGTTCTACACTGTACTTTTTTCATTTCGAATGTGAATTCGATATTTGCGTTTGTTGTTCTAATGCAAATGCCACTTCGCTTGGAAAATACGTTTACATCTTTTTTAATTACGTAAATTATATAAAAATAATTCGGCTTTCATACTGAATATATTTTACGTTGAATTTCATGAAAATATAATTTTCGTGTTTTATCATATAAACTTCACATTCTTGTGAAACAATATCGCTACGGGGCACATTGTTATTAATACGACATGTCGCGCGCAGAATATATTATTGACAATTTTATCTCATTGTTTGACAATGTGTTTGACATCGAATGGATTATTTGGAACGATTATCAATAACATAAAATAAGCTCCATCAAATTGCGCGTCATTATTTCAAAAATCAGTGATTCCGAATAACAAACGTCGACCGTTGAATTGCAGGCAAGAGACACTGCTGAACGGTAACGAGTCACAAGGATTGCAGCTGGTAGTGTGGGCGCCTCGGGGTAACGGCCTGGTCTACGTCTTTCAGAGTAACATCTATTACCGGCCGCAAGCCGAAGTCGCCGAGGACTACCAGATCACAACGAGCGGTGCCTTTGGTACTATCTACAACGGAGTACCAGATTGGGTGTACGAAGGTGAGTGACGTTTATACATTCTCTATCGGAGTTTTTTTTCCCCCCGACCAAACTCTATTTTCTTTTGCGGCGAAATAGCAATCGTGAAATCCACTTTGATTAGAAGTTGCATTTCCTTGTATATATGTGTGTGTGTGTGGTACGTCTGCCACCGCCACTGACCACTCGACGTACCTGACCATACTAGCCGAGCAACTTCATTTCGAGACTAATTGCCTCAGCGGTTCATTATACTTCTCTGCTCCCCCCTTTCCCCTCTGCCAATATTCTACGGATGACCGACTTTCTCTGTTCGTGATATCTTGCGAGCGGACTTTTAATACTGTATGGAAATTCAAATTTGAATTCGCGTTTCGTGGTGGACTTGCTCTCCATATATATTTTTTTTATTTACTAGCCACTAAGGCGCGCTTCGCGCGCAGATTGCAAATTGCATTGTGACTACTGAAATAAATTCAATTCTGAACTTTCTATACAGTTTCGAATTTCGATATGAACAAATTCGAACATCCCAAATTCGATACTGAGTTCAGCTCGTCTATTTTTCTTATATAGTGGGTACAGTGGATTCGAACTAGTCTTTGATAAAATGTATATTATTGTTGCACTACATTTAAATACCTTTGTATATTACGATTACATCGTTATATGTATTTTATGGATTGGAAGCTTTCCCGTTCAGTTACAGCAGAATATTTTACGATCATTTGGTAATACATTCTACGGTTTTCCACGCTTTTATAACGTAATTCACTGGTATTTTTAACCATAATGTCGTGAAAAAAACCCTATACACTGTAACGCGTAGTATTCAGTTCTAAACTCGTGTCCCAAAATTCCATCGACTTTTTAGAATACGCCGTCAAAGCAAAAGGAGTGCCGATAAAGAGCGCCCTAATTGCTCGTCCATGCGCGTGTGCAAAAGAACAAAAAAAAAAGATCGTTGCAGCGACGAACGAGAAAAAAAAATGTGTACTCGGTGAAACGGTCTCACGAAAAGAGGGAGAAAGACAGAGAGAACAAAAAAAAAAACAGTTCGACTGTCTTTTTCGGCAAAAGAAGATTCGACACAGTATATGGTTGGCGCTAGCACTAGTGACGATTAATTGATTGGCTAAAAACCAGCTGTAAGTGCATCCGCGCGAAATAGCAGGCTTCGTCGTCGTTGCGGATTTTACTATGCATGAGGTTGGCTCGTATCGCTCGCGTGAGCGCGAAAAGTCGTCGGTATACGAACGAACGAACGAACGAATGAAAAAACGAAGAAGAAGTGTGCGGTAGAGTTCGGAATCGAATACTATCGCGGCATTAGTTATACGTGACTCGACTACGTTGCTCGCGCGCGACACGGTCACTTCCAGTTGGATTACCAACACAGGCTGCGCTTTGCGGTTGTGCGTTCTTAGCCAAAGTCAAATTTACATTCGGACTCCCTTCTCCCCCCCCCCCCCTTTAGCGTGGAATGGCAAATAGGCGCTCGCCGTTTACGCAGACCCAGTCAACTGCGTCGTCACGAATTGGACGAGGACACTGGACGTTTAACACGCTTCAGTCGCCAAAGTCACTCTCGCTCGCTTGCTCGCTCGACTAGTTAATCCTCGCCAAGTGTGCGCCGCGCTTAATACGTGTGCTTTCCTCCCCTTCCCTCCTATTAAACCTCTATTATACTGCCTTTTTTGTTTTTGTACTCTGTGTCGGAAGCTGGCGTGCAAAAGTATTAAATGTTCGATGGTAGTTTTTCGATGCGCGTAGCTCTCTTTGTTGGACATTCGAATATGATATTCGAAACGGCAGGATAATCAAGAGGATTATTCTGCCGTTTCGATTAATGATTTTCAGGGAGTTCCTCGAACTGACGATACGTCCAATAGCGATGAATTCGTTGAAAAGGAATGAAAGCCGATTATTACACAAGCCAAAGTCGAAATTGAAAAGCCAATTTACAAACGAAACAATATTTTTTCGAGAAATGGATGATTAAATAACGGTGCAGTAGTATAAGTCAATTATAGTCAGCCGTGGTACTTATTTAATTTAAAAAAAAAAATTCTTTCTCGAACTCGCCGATTAAAATGAGAATAGCAACGAGTAGAATATAAAATTAGCATGAAAGATAGTAAACGCTATCTCGAAGCTTTTAGGAGTATCAGTAATATTCGTATGTATCGCGCGCACGCGAGTTTTTCTCTCTTTCTCTCTCTCGCTTATGGCGACGACGAAATACTTGCGTTTCGCACTGGAGCTCTGGTATTCGCGTGAAAGCACGTTCCAAGATTAAACGAGCAAATGCATTTTTCGCACGCGCGACTCGCGGATGTGACATTAACACCGTCGAAAGGATTTAGAAGAATACTTTAGCAAATCCGCGAGAGCGCGCGTTCGCTAATGGAGCTCCGACTTACGCGAATCCTCTTCTCGCAGCATTACTACTACAACTGCTGCTACTGCTCCACATTTCATCGTATCAGAGAGTGCGCAACCTTACTACACGACTGTCTATAGCGACGCAAAGCCTAGGTAAAAATCCTTCGAGTAATGCTAGTTCTTACGAGTGTTGCACTTCGAAATCGGCTCTGATCGAAAAAAAAAAATTTTTTTTTTTTTTTGCTCTTTTGCACACTAGAGAAGAAACGACGTGTAGCTTGAAAAATCGAGGAAATGCCGCGAGAGGGAGAGAGAATCTGAAAAATCACCGCACTCTGTCCCATTGCTCGTATCCTGTTTGAGTATTTTCGCGCGTGATAGCGATATATACGATTACTCAAGCGATCTCAGTGCGACGATGATTCCGACTTTGTCGACACCTTATTTATCTTCTCTTAGACTTGCTTCTTTATCCCGGGAAGAAAGAGGAGAAATATCGGAATTCTAGACACGGATCTGATTTGGAATTCAATGTTCTTATGCGAGGTGACTTCCTATAGAGGTGTGTGCTTGTGCGTGTGTGTGTATGAGTCGGCCGGGAATATGAATGAAAACCGAGGTGGGGGAGCATGGACGCGGGTGAAATAAATCGCGTATTTTTTTGTTTCTTTTTTCTTCTTATTCTTCATCGGCAGCGAACGGGACACAAAAAGAGAGTGTAAAAAAATACGGGTCGCTGGATGAGTGGAAAGTTGGTGGTGTTGGCGGCGGCGGTGAGAAGGAAATATTTTAATCTTTGAGCGAAAGGAAAAATTTCTTATTACAAGCTACCTGATATCTCTGGATTTTTCGCTATATCCTCAAGTAATAGAAATTTCGAGTCGCGCCAGCGAATTCTCCTTCTTTTCAATTCACTCCCGGTGATATTGGGTTCTACGAAAATTCATTTTTATAGATTCAACTTCGCGACCACCTTATCCCCAGATATTCCATTCTATTCACGAGATAATTAACGAACATCTTCACAAAAAAAAATAATCCAAGAGTCAAGCATACATTTTACAACAAGAAAATAAAGAAAGAAAAAAAAATTGGTGACACACTCTCGCTTTCGCATAGAAAAAGAGAGAGAGAGAGTCGACTTGTACTATACGTGATCGGATTCTTGGCGTGTACGCTTGCGCGCTCAGTCTCCTTTTGCAAATCCCCGGCGTACGCGCGCCCAGAGAGAAACAAATCCGGGCGTTCATAAAATCCGCCCCTCGTGAAAATTGAAATGGAACGTAGCGCGTGTATATGTATGTATGTGTGGGTGAAAATCCGATATATAGCCCAAAGGTAGGAAAAATTTAAGGAGGCCGCCGTGCCGTGTACCTCGACACATGTAAATCAGGCTTTATTTCCAACGCTGACGCAAGCTTATATATACATACATGTTGGACTGCTGCTGCTGCATGCTGCTGCGTGGCTATCGACAGACCATCGAGCGGCATTACCGTATCGAAGGGACTAAGACTCGATACCGTATACTACGGCAAGAGCCGATTCGATAATGTACCTCGTCGCGTTGCCGTAGTCTGCTAGCTTCCTCTCGAGACGACGACGACGACGACGACGACGACACTACGCTGAATTCTAACGGCCGAACCCCCCGAGAATGTAATCTTCGGCCTCGAGCGAGAAACCGATTGCGCTATTTGCTTTCGCTACTCTCGACCTTTTTTCTTCTCTCTTCGGACAAAACGGTCCTCTACTTTTTTTTTTGTTCTCTCTATCTTTGCATTCGTCGATATCTACTCAGAAGTCTTAATGTGTTTTCAAATTCAAAATCATCTATCTGTTGTGTGTTTAAATGTACATATGGTAGTGGTTTGTTTATATGAGTAATTCATCAAGAGCGTTTGGAATTGAATTGAATAGGTGTGCGTGCACAAACACATTAAACTAACATTCACATTGATCCCTCGCGTGCGTCAGACACTGATGGCTGTAATTCAATTGTAATGTATACACGGTTTGTTTGATTAATACAATTGAATAATTAATGCCCGGCAGTCAGGATAATTAATGAAGAGCTTGTAATATCATTGTTGGGTCGTAGCTAATAACACACTTTATCGAAGTAATTGAAAAATCTCTCATTTTAAAGTATTGAGCTTACATTTGACGTTCGATATTTGAACGAAAAATCACTGCAACAACAAAAGTTGTCATCGAAGCTCGCGCAACGCGCGAAATATGTCAAAAACAGCCAATATATAGATATACCTGTAGGTCTGAGAGCCCATTCTTCTCTTAAAAGCTTCGCAAGTTTCGCAGCTGTGTAACACGGGCGCGTCGTCATGTAACCCGACGTGAAGTAATGTAATTTCAAGAAGCCAGCGTAGGTATCGTACGGGCGCGAGAGAGAGAGAGAGAGAGAGAGAGAGAGAGAGAGAGAGAGAGAGTAAAAAAGAACGAAGGAGAAGGGAAGGCAGGAAGTACATCGAAGCAGCTAAAGCGCGATGAAATGCGCGCGGCGCGCTTCAACTTGTCAACCGTCCAAGAAGTGGAGACAGAAAAAAAAAAGAGTACGAGAAAAAAAAAAAGGAAAATATAGAATGAGAGACGAGAAGGAGAAGAAGAAAAAGAAGAAGAACAAGGAGTGGAGGAAGGGAGAATCCGAAATTCGTTTTTCACGAGTCGCGCGTACGCGCGTTTCCGCTCCAAGTTGCTACTGAGGACTTGCTCTTTCTCTTATTATGCCACGCTTCGTAAACAGCCGAGGATGCTTGCGTAACGCGCGAAACGAGCCCCTTGTTAAAGCGCTCGTGAGAGGGAAACTAACTCTGTGTGTGTGTGTGTGTGTGTGTGTGTGTGTGTGTGTGTGTGTGTGTGTGTGTGTGTGTGTGTGTGTGTGTGT
>JAWWMK010030502.1:0-14217 GCA_035047105.1 Galeopsomyia nigrocyanea
AAGAAGCTTAGATAATAAATTAGTATTGAAAAGAGGGCCCTTGCGAAAAGTAAAACGTTTCGCTTTTGCGATTTTTTATTATGAACTTTCATTTATTCCGCTATTAAATAAAGTTAAGACTCGGTGTGACAGAGCAACCAATATTATCAAATTTTTACAAGGAATTTGGTGGGGAGCGGATCCTTCCACTCTTCTCATTCTTTACAAAAGCTACGTAAGATCTATTTTGGACTACGGAATTTCGGTATATTATTCTACACGTTAAGATCAACAAAGAAAATTAGAAAGTATTCAATACAATGCTATAAGACTAGCACTCGGTTTTCGTAAAACGACGCCCACAAAAATACGACTGGCAGAATTCAAATTACCGTCAATATTTGTAAGATCGAAGTTTTTATGTAACACATATATCGCAAAAATTTTGTCAAACGAAAATTTACTTGTTAATTAAGTCTGCCAAAAAATTCTACTCTCTAATAAAGAAAAGTAAACGAAAAAGAAAGCACTTATATGAAACATGTATACAGAACATATTTTACTTAGCCAAAGACGTCTTCAAAAAGCAAAACTACAATATATATAATTATGATTTCAACGTAGTTTCGACTCCAATTCCATTCATTAAAATAACTGATCTTATAATCAAACAATGTAAAAATCTGAGTAAAATATTGTAACGGAAGGGAAATTAATATTATTTTCCTACCGGTATCTTGAATGTGGGTGCGAGGCTAACCGCCGTCTCGTTGATGTCGGTCTTGTAGTTGCAAGCTGGAGGCGCGAAATCAAGTGTATCGGCGACGCATGGGACAAGAAGATTGTAGTCAATAAATCACTCACGTTGTATAATTCACTGACTCTAATATATTGTCAGAACTGAAATGAAATACAAGGTGAATGGCCGAGAGACTTCGCAGCACAAACACACACTCATATACGCGCGGAGAGAGAGATGTATAGCCGCGATCTAACGCACGCAATTATCGCAGTTTTATGCAATATTAATGGCGCTTACGCTTGGAGATTTGAATTTGAATTTGAATTTATTTTATTCACATGGCTAAGGGCCGTCACCGGGTAAACCCAGCTGGCTCTTACTAGCCAAATACACATTACTTACAAAGGTTTATATGTCCATTATAACGTGTACAATAAAAATTTATACATATGTCGCAAAAAGTAAAATAATATAAAGGTATAAAACGAAAAATAGAGAATAAAAGAAATATATATATATATATATATATATATATATATACATATAATATAATTGAATGGCATGAGAAGAGCACATGCATTAAAATTAACAGTAGGTGACTAGAAGAGAAGAAAAGGAGATAATAAAAAAAGGAACAAGAGACGCTGCTAATGTCGATGCATGTTTGCATTGCAGATCCTAACGTTGATTGGCAGGCCCTATTTGACTCTTCGGCGAAGCTCACTGCAGTACGATGTCGTGAGTTTCAGGAAGTGCTGGTGTAGACGAGCTTTAAAGCATGATCGGTAGAAGTCGGCACGTATATTGCATGGGATGTTGTTCCAAATATAAGCTCCAGAGATAGCGAATGAGTTTCGATAGCATTCCGTGTCAAATTTCTTGATGACGAGGTCAAGCGGGCACCTGCGCGAGCTCCCTGGCTTCATCGTGTCGATGAAGGCTAGACTGGACTTTAGATATCTAGGTTCAGAGTTGCGAAGTACCAAGGCCAGTAGAGTTATAGCAAGGTATTCACGTCTAGTGGCGAAGCGAAGGGCCTTCATCTCGATGTACCCTGGAGTTATATGCTCGAAGATTTTAATTCCTGTAGCGAGGCGGACTGCGGCATTCTTCGTTCTGTTAAGCTTGGTGCAGAGCTCATTTGTAAGGCCAAAATACAGAGCAGCACAATAGTCGAGGTATGGGAACACCAGGGTTTTGATTAGTGTACACTTGATAGCCCGAGGAAGCAAGGATTGGCTTGACCGAATCCTCGAGATGGCAGCATAGCTTTTTTTGCACGTCACACCGCACTGCTCTCTAAAAGTCAGTAACGGATCAAGAACAACATCGAGCAGGTTGAAACAGTCCGTACGTTCAATAGGCACTCCATTTATTGTGATCGGTGGAAGTGAGAGCACGTCGAGTTGCCCGATGAAGGTCGAAGAGCCGACCCACATGTACTGCGATTTAATGGGATTAATCGCAAACCCGTTGGCAGCCGCCAGCCTCATGAAAGATTCGAGGTCCTCATTCATCCTGCGAACGATCTCGAGAATGTCCTTCAATTTGCCTTTGATGTATGCAACGGCGTCGTCGGCGTACTTGTGGTACTTGCAGTGTTTGAATGCAGATCCGAAGTCGTTGATAGTAAGAGCGTAAATCAATGGCCCAAGGGCGCTACCCTGTGCGAAACCAGATGTGCGCTCCAATTCGCTGGAAACGGAGCCATCCTGGAATTCGACATACTGTGATCGCCCTGACAGTGAGGATCGAATCCAGTCGGAAGCAGTGTTGGAAAAGCCCGTAGTGCGAAGTTTCTCGACAGCCAGAGTGATGTTCATCACATCAAAGGCGCGTGACTGGTCGACTCCCACTATGAGCGTAACGCACCCTTCATCTATTGCCTCTCTGAGATCGTCGACAATACGAGTCAGTGCTGTTTGCGTGCTATGGTTCTTGCGAAAATCGGACTGCAGTGGATCGAGAATGTCGTTATTGTTGACGTAGGTGACAATCTGATTGTGAGCAATGGACTCGAGAATCTTCGCCGGTGCACATAGTATGCTAATAGGCCTGTAATCGTTGATACTAGTAGATTGCTTCTTTTTCGGGATGGGCCTCACTCTTGCTCTTTTCCAAGATGATGGGTAGACTCCACTGTGTAGCGAGGTGTCGAAAATGTTCATGAGTGGAGCTATAATCACTGGCAAGCATGCCTTGAGATGCCTTAGACGGATCCCATCCGGGCCGATGGCGTTGGATTGCGCAGCGGAGAATGCCTTATAAACTTCCCCGAAGGAAACGTGAGTGAATTGGAACCTGTCATCGGGCGAAATCCTTGCGGTGTGCCGACAGTCATGTATGGTAGTGTTGTCCGGAACGCCAACTGAAAAAAAATTAAAATCTTCCGGATTTCCAGGTAAGTCTACAGTTGTAGGCTGCCTGGACCCCATGATCTCATCGATGAGCCGCCATAGGGTTCTGGCGCAAGGTCGTTCACCGAATCTATGTCGAAAGTACTCAGCTCTGACTTTGCCGATGGTAGTCTGGACCTGCTTACGCAAGCGATTGTAGTGCTGCTGGGCCGAAACGTCGCGCTTGTTACGTCGTGATTGTCGCCAAGCCTTGTTGCGAGCGTTGATAAGTTTTCGAATGTTAGTATCGATCCAGGAAGTGAGCACTTTTTTGGAGTGAACGAAACGTAAGGAGCGTGTCTGTCGTAGGCCTCTATAAGGGCGTTGGTGAGAAAATTTACTTTAGCGTCTAACGCTAGATTATTGAAAGAGAGCCAGTCGAGATCGCGAAGCTCGCGGTGCACTGCCTCCAAGTCGAAGTTTTTATACGACCGGCGAGTAATTGGTTTCGGCCTTGGCAGCTCAACTTGGAACTCAAGTGAAGCCAGTATTACGTCGTGCTTCGAGATATCAGGAATGTGTAGTTGCGTGCTGGCAGTTACTTTATCCAAGTGAGACATACAGATGTAGTCAATGGTGGAGTGCGTATGATCATCGTGGTGGTGAGTAGGCTCAAAGGCGATCAGAGTAAGTTCAAGTATTGCCAAGGAGTCGGCAAGCGTGCGGCGCGGAGATGTGTCGCTGTGCCAATCAATATTCAAGTCGCCCATGATGCAGGCAAAATTAAATGATGAGTTGCAGCTCATGAAGGCTTCACCGACATCATCCCAGTAGCCGGCTGCCGGCGGGTTATATGCGACTCCGATCAGTATCTTAAGGTGAACGAGGCGCAATTCTATGAATAGAAATTCCGGCTTTTTCCTGTAGTTTTTTCCTGTGTGTTTTTTTGTCGACGACTGTAGCCGCTAAAATTTTAATCGGGATCTCGCAACGCACGTAGATTGCGACTCCTCCATTGTTCTTACCGATGCGGTTAGACCGATAAAGAGCATATCGACATCAGGGATGTCGACTAGTCTTGATGAGATTCCAGGCTTAAGGTAGGTCTCGCTCACTCCAAGAACATGAAGCTGATTGTCGCGGGCGAGAGTGACGATGTCGTGATGATGGACCCTGATGGACTGTACGTTGGTATGCGCGATGTGAAGATACTGCTTGGGAATGCTACGATGATCAGTTGCCATAATTAATTCGTGACATCTTACGCTCGATCCGACTCCTAATTATTGGGTATTTATCCTTGCCTCCGGCGAAAGGTGCAGTGTTAGAGAATCCTGCTTGGTCCCACAGGTGACGCATTTTGGCTTATTACGTATCCTGCACGTGTCGGACGGATGACTTTCTGCGCAGAATTTGCATTTTACTTTGTCAGTACATTCCTTGGTTAGGTGACCGAACTGGAGGCATTTATAACATTGCATGTAGCTAACATGGTCAGCGAATCGACATTTGCTCCACTTAATGTGCACGCGCTCAGAGCTTTCGAGATGTTTCCTGGCCCTGCTGCCAATCTCGAAGATGCATGACCTATAGTTTTTCATTTTGCCGTTGCTTTTCTTACTTTCAGGATAAAGGTATATCAATTTGACGTCAGAGTTCGTGCAGCCGTCAGGGAGATTGAGCTCAGAAAAACTGTTGACTATTTTTTCTTGTGAGTAGGTGACAGGTATATCTTGCACAATAATCTGAGGGTTGATCTTGGGTCATCCTTGATCTCAAGGCCAGCTTTGGCTAGGGCTGGATCACTCTTAAGGGACTCGATGCTTGCGATTTCTGCGTCCAATGCAATCGAATTTTTGGCTGCATAGTAAATGGGTTTGGTTTTGATACGCAAACGATCGGGATTGACCTTGCTCATGAATGCTTCCTTAGTCTCCTTGGCTGAGGCGTATTTCTCGTTCGCGTCTGCAGTAGGACCAATAACGATGCGCTTTCCCTTTGGGGTGGGAAGGACTTAGCCCGCCCAAGAGTGACTTTGGGGTTGGGAAGGACTTAGCCCGTCCAAGAGTGACTTTGTCCAGCAGAATTGAAGGCTTCGCTCTGCTGATCGCGCCAGCGTAGGACAAAGAAGCGTCCGCGTGCTTGCTTGAGCAGCTCTCGACCAGCTTGTCCGCCGCCGATTCGATCCGATCACAGACTGTGTCAAGCGTGTTTCTAAAGCTTTTCGCCAAGGAAGATGCAGTAATTTGAGCTATATAGGCACTCGACAGTTGATTAAAAATCACATTTGTGGCGTTGATCGTTGCCAGCAGCTCTTTTGCGCGTGGGTTCTCTCTCTCTCTCATCTGATCTCTTCTTATCGGTGCGAAAGAGTTCCAGGAGTTTATCCTGCTGTTCCCTCAGCTGCACGTTCAGTTTATTTATGTCATCGACCGACAGCAGAGTCTCGAGCGGCTCATCGAGGTCCGAACCATCGGCAGAGTCGCTCTTACGCGCTCGCTTGGGACGCGGTGTGCCATCAGTCACACCTGCCATGCTGCCGTGTAGGTGTCAGCACAGATATCCCGTGATGAGATAGGACACCTGGCCGAGAAGTGAGGCGCTCTGTATAAGTTCACGAGTGGAAACTATGCGTCGGAGCAACGGCACCAAAAAAAATGACCGACTAGATCAGCAGAGGCCAAGCCAATGCGACGCCACAATTTTCGACAGTTTTTCACCACAAAACAGAGCAGCCTGCTCGCAAAAAACACATACGAGCGGCGCTCACACACTGCGCATCTTGCAATTCACGCTTGTACGATAAACGAAGCCAGGAACCGCAGAAAAAGGCGAGGCAACCGGAGCTCGAAAACATAGCCTCCTCATTCCCCGAGAGAAAGAGAGAGAGAGAGAGAGAGAGAGAGGAGATGGGGTTACGTGGATCAGACGTAACCCGGGGGGGGGTGTAGATTGTTGCTCGTTCTTCGGCGTAGAATCGCTGGTGAGAGTTGCAGGCGCGGAGAAAATGGCCGGTGGACGCCGACTTCGTTGGTGCTGAAATTTCAATTCACCTTGCCTCTGCTGCTCGGTGATGTCATATCGCCTGCCTAGACACTCGCACTCTACCAGTTCGTAGCACTCACTCAGCACTACACACGCAAAGAGATTATTGTTTTTGTAGGCGAAATCTGAGATTTCTTGCGCGAGGATCTGCCAGCTCGGAAAAACGTGGCTACCGCGAGGCAAGCTCGAAATCTATTGTCTCTCTCTCTCTTTCTCTCTCTCGCAACAGGTGTCGCGCGCGCCCTCTCATGCTCCCGCGCTCACACATACAACACACTATTATGCGCTCTCAGCGAAACACGCTCTTGAACAGGCTCGCGTTTGAAAGCAGTTACAGCCCCGTCCTAGTCGCGACATCTCGATAAACGGCGATAAGAAAGTACGATGCGGACGTGTAAGGTAGGTAAATGAGTGACAGGGATTAGGTTGAGAGGTGTTTATTTCCCATGAGACAACAGGCTTATTTCCTGGCTCCGCTCTGGCTCCTGCGCTTCTGGCTCGGGTGTCTGGGGAACCGATGATGCAGACGGTAGTTGGGGCAGCGTGTTGGCTACTCCTGGTTCGCCACACATGTAACAGCCCTCCCACTGGGACCGGGCGTGGCTCCGTCGAGGACCAACAATGGTGAGTCGGGCGATGGTAACCGTATCGGCCGGAATATTTGGGGGTGCGGCACTCCTGGCTGATCCTAGGCTCACTGGTACGCGGTCGTGGTTCCCTGCAGGCTGCTGATTGGCGTGAGTTGCAGGGGGTGTAGCGTGGCTGGAAGGATGGCCACCCACTGCAACCCGGGTTTCTCTCACGTGGATTTGAACTTGATCGCCCATGTCTCTGTTGGAGCCGAGCATGATGGTCACGTCGGTTCCCGCAGAAGACAGGTGGATTGATATTGGCGTTGCTGGCGGACTTGCGAGGGCGTTGTGGGAGTCCGGTGTGAGCTGGGTTGCATCCGGATCCTCTGAAGTAGAGGATCTTGCTTCGATTTCCAGGATGGCAGCCTCATTCTCAGCTTTCCCACTGCCTGGAGCGCGCCCTCGTGTCCGGATGGTCCTGCAACGCATCGCATTCTGCGTGGACCCGACGTTGCAGTTCTCCGATAAATCAACATGCGTTCTCCAGCTCCAACAGACCTACGTCTAGCCGCTCCTCCCACATAGCCAGAGTAGGCGCGCGGATGCGGTCGAATGAGACCACCCAGTCGTCCGGTCCGCATGAGTCCCACTTCTCCGGGACCTGCGTAGCGTTCTCTCGAACGATGGTTTGGCTGAGATCGACAGTTGTTATGTACTTGGCATCCCTTAGCCGTCGCAATATATCATTAATCATAGGCAACGGGTACGCATCTGGTTTGTTCAACTCATTCACTTTCTAAAAGTTGATACGAAACCTCCACGTTTTATCCGGCTTTTGTATCATTACGATGGGACTTGACCAACCACTGTTGGGAGCCGGTTCTATGATGTCGTTCTGCAACATCTGCTTGACTAAAGCATGCATCTCCTCTTGGACCTCGAAGGAGACCGGATAATACTTCTGTTTGATGGGTCGAGCACTGTCCACGTCGACGTCGTGCTCGACCCCGATCGCGCAACCCAACGCTTTACCAGTCTCCGGCACACATCTGTCGACCAAGCTCATTCTCTCTTTCATCTCGCTCTCGGATACGTCGGCCAGGCCAAGTGCTGATAAGGCGGCAGTCCCCTTGACTCCGGCCACCTCCATCTGTACTTTAACTCCAGCGCTCCTTATCCACAACTCGTCGTCCTCTGGGTCGGGGACGCATCCGAAGGCCTTTATGAAATTCATTCCTATGTAGCAATCATCGGTGAGATTCGGAGTTATCGCGACCCTGATCTCTCGTGTCACTCCGCCGATGGTAAACGAAAAGTTTACATGGCCTATAACGGGGCACGGTCTGCCATCAGCCAGCTTGGCGTCTCCTGCTCTCGACACTTTAAGATCTATTTTCAGAGTGGAAGCGATTTGTAGCGCCATCAACCCCATCACGGTCGATGACGCACCGGTATCATATAACGCCCGGAAGTGAAAATCACCTACCCTCACCGGCAGCCACTACCGCGCCTCGTCTTCGGGGAAATATTCTCTGTTCCTTGCTGACAAGCCTTTATCGCTATTTGATGCCTGGGTTGGAATTTCACTATTTTCCGCTCCCTACGCTGCTGCCGCGATATCTGTGAGCACTCCTTCCGACTGTAGAACCATCGCATCACCATCCTGGTAACGAACCAATCCAGCAAGGGCTTCTGAGCTTCTGGCCTCGGTTGCCCTTTGTTCGTACCCACTTCTCGCCGGCTCCATTGGACCATCTTGCTCCTTGGTGCTACGCTTCTGCTCTAGTCGGATCACCTATGCAACTTCGGTTTCTCTTTCTGCGTTTCCTCGTTCCGTGACGATCTGTTCGTCGGATTTGCTGGAAACTACTTTCGTTTCGCCTGATGTTCTGTTCCCTTAGGAGGCGACCTGCTCGATGGAATCCCTACTGCGACTTGGACGGAGAGGATCCCGCTCCTCCGTTTCCCTGTTCGTTTCCCTTATTGCAATCGGGGCAATATCGTCTGTTAAAACCCAACTTGCCACAGTCGGCGCATTGCAGTGGCTTCGAGTAGTCGATGCCCTTGCGGTCGGTTTCCTTACGATTGTTTCCTGCTGGGTTAACATTCCGAGTCGCTTCCGAGGATTCGGGAGGGTGTAAAAAAGAATGCAGCCAAAGAGAAAAGTGAGAAAGAAAAGAAAAAATATCAAATTCTATTCAGTGTGGATCAACTCTAACGTCACTGCTTTTTGTTAGGTCAGTGGACGTCAACCTTAATCCGGCACTTTCGCCGCGTTCGCTGCTTGCGACTTCTTTCTGCTGCGGCACGCACACTCACTTGCGTTCGGCGGCTGACACTGTTGTTTTGAGTAGGCCTTGTTGTTTGTTGATGTTAGTAGCTCTCGGCCATTTACAGAGCATATACGCTTTAAATATAAACAGCAATGCCTACTCTTGCAACGAACTCGTCTTTTCGGCCTCCAGTTCCGCGAATTCACCTTCGCTCTCACTCTCGACAACAAAGCGCGTGTCTCTCTCTGACTCTCTCACTTTCACGCACGCACTTCGCTGCGACTTCTAGTCGCCTTTGAATCTCGCAAATTCAGTTTTCGTTGCTCGGCCGGACCGCGTTTTGTGGTCGCGGGTTCGTATTAATTATTGGGCGCCATGTAACGGGAGAGAAATTAATATTATTTTCCTGCCGGTATCTTGAATGTCGGTGCGAGGTTAACCGCCGCCTCTTTGATGTTGGTCTTGTAGTTGCAAGCTGGAAGCGCGAAATTAAGTGTATCGGCGATGCATGGGACAAGAAGGTTGTAGTCAATAAATCACTCACGTTGTATAATTCACTGACTCTAATATATTGTCAGAACTCAAATGAAATACAAGTTGAATGGCCGAGAGACTTCGCAGCGCAAACACACACTCATACACGCGCGGAGAGAGAGACGTATAGCCGCGATCTAACGCACGCAATTATCGCAGTTTTATGCAATATTAATTGCACTTACGCTTGGAAATGGGGTTACGTGGATCAGACTCAACCCGGGGGGGATGTAGATTGTTGCTCGTTCTTCGGCATAGAATCGCTGGTGAGAGTTGCAGGCGTGGAAAAAATGGCCGGTGGACGTCGGCTTCGTTGGTGCTGAGTTTTCAATTCACTTTAATTTTTGTCTTATTGTATTACAATACTCATCTATTTTTTGCGCGTAAGCTAAGCCTTTCATTAATTTTATCGTTTCTTTTTTCAATTCTATTTTAGCCAAGGAACTTATAATCATATCGGCGTCGTTACTGATTTTTACTTCCAGGTGCATTTGCTGGCTCAAGTAATCTATACTGGAATTTTTTTTCCTTGGATGTGCTCATAACTAAGATTTAAACCTTGAATAGCTAAGCCCCAACGCGTCATTCTCGGAGTTATATATCTACAACTGTTGAAAAATGTGATTGATTAATGGTATGCTCGTTCAATTATTTCACGTGCTCCACGTAAATACGATTTTAGATTATTTATTGACCAGATGATTGCGATTATCCCCTTTTCAGTGGTAAAATAGTTGATTTCGCTTCCCTTCAATGTGCGACTCACGAAATAAATTATTCGTTCCTCCGCTTCATCGTCTAGCTGAGAGAGGATGACTGCGATCGCATAGTTACTTGCATTGTCAAAATAAAGGGCTTACCCCTATCCTCATATGCCAGCATTATTTCTCTGTCAAAGACTGAGCAAGACAATTCCCCTCTGTCCATTTCAATTTAGTATCTTTTTTTAACAATTCTAGCAATGGTAACGTTAGCTCAGCATACTTTTTTATGAATGGCGTATAAAAATTTACAAAACCTAAAAATGATTGAACATCTTTCAAATTTGTTGATTCTCTAAAACATTTTATCGATGTTATTTTCTCTGGATCTGGCATTATAACGTTTGGTGTTAATAGATATCACAAGAATTCAATGATTTCGTGACAAAATTTTGATTTTGCAAAGTTAAAAGTTACGTTATGCGCTTGTGCTTTTTGAAAGTCTTTCTAGATGTTGCACGTGATCCTCAAAAGTATCTGATCTTACGTGTACTTCATCAGCAAAAGTTAGAACAAAGTCCTGCAAATCTGCCGCCACCTCGTTAAATGCTCGAATCAACGCAGCAGAGCTTATTTTTATACCAAAAGCAGATACATTGAACTCTAATACTCTATCATGAAACCTGTATATTTTTTGCTTTTTTCGGATAAACCGATTTGCCAGTAGCTGCTAGTTAAATCCAAACTGGACATAAAAGGTTTTTTTGTGTACCTTAGCAAAATATCATCTATCGAGGGCGGGGATTCGTAATCGTCCTCCAACTTTTCATTCAATTTGCGTACGTCTAAGCATAATCTAATTTCTTTGTTTTTCTTTTTTAACAAAAACCATTGGATTTATATAGTTACTTCGCGACGGTCAAATGATACCTAATTTTAGCATTTTATTTATTTCCTTTTCAACCTGTTCTCTATAATGAATCGGTACTGTATATGGTTTCGAAAAAAAAAGGTTTGTCATCTTTTAAACGCAACTCGTGAATGTATGTGTTAATAAGATCTGGCTTTTTTTTTAAATACATTTTTATATTTTAAAATTAACGCTTTTAGTCTTTGTTTTTGGTTATGTGATAATTTATCACTATCATTAATTTTTTCATCAATTTCTTCATTTGAGAGATTGAATTCAAAATCGATATAACTTTGACTAGCAAGATATTCCTCAGGATGCAAAGACATATGGTCATTATCGCCGTCATAGCCTTGCTTTATCGAAAATAAAGATATGTGGTCATTATCGCCGTCATTACCTTCAATTATAATTAATGAAGAATATTTGCTCATGTCAATGTCTGAAACGTTATATAGTAAAGACTCAGTGGTGTTATTTTCCGTTAACGTAATTTTTTTCGCCGATACGTCCATTAACATATGCAATTTTATTTGCGAGTCATACCCGAATATGCAGTCTTTAAGTTTAGATACTACAATATAAATAAGATTTACTTGGAAATTACTGATTTTTGTAGATATCATGGCTTGCATTTTCAAACGCATCGATTTATTTTTTATAAATTTTCTGCATAACGTTAATGCTGGACATGATTTAAAAATATCCAAGTTTTACCGTTAAGCGTCAGTTTCATCTCCGGCGCTCGAGCAATGTGTGTGGGTTCTTCTTCCGGGTTAATGTCATATAATAAATCGTCATAATTATCCAGCAATGTCGATGATAATAAGTGAATTTTATTTGGGAACTTGTGCGTAGTTGTATCTCTCGATATTTTTAGCTGCGCATTTTCCGAGACTGGAGATATAACTGAATCTAGTTTTCCGAGTCGTCTGATGATTTTTACAAGCTTAAATCAATCGCTAAGAAATGAATCTCTTCATGTACTTTTTTCACAGCTTTGTTACTCACGGGTTGAGTTAGCTTTTCTTTGTTTACTTGGTTATTATTTTTCTTTGTTTGAATTTGCGCGGCGTTAATGTTTTTATTCTGCCAAGGCTTTTTGTTTGGATTGATTTCATTTTGTTTTGTGTTGGCTTTTTCAACTTTATCGTCGGTCTTATTTTCGCGATTTTTACGATTTTATTTTCGTATTCGAGCCTTTTTATCGTCATCTCATAATCAGCAAGTATTTGGAACAAATTATTTTTTGTTTTAGAAACTTTTTACAAATAAATCAATGAAAAATGTGAATGCGGAAATGGAAAAAAAAACGGAATGGAGGACAAGTGAATGTGTGGGTTAACAACACTCATATAACTAACACTATTACTTACAAGGCCATCCTCAGGACAAAAAACGGGGAAAATCATGTTGGCCGTTGGAGAAAGCAGGAAGCGAGCTTGCCCAGTAGGTCCGTAGAAATCCAGTCGAGAAAAGAAGAATGCAGGCTGAGTCGCACGGAGATGGTGAAAGTCTATAAATTTAAAACTCAAGCACTTCACTGGCATCAATATCTGCACAGATTCGTCAGTAGAACGATACTTCACTGACATCGCGGAGCTGGACGATTGTTGGACGGCCTTGAGGAGATCATCCCCGAAGGAACGAAGACATATGTCAAACACAGCATCATTAGACATGATGGAAATCGGGAGCACTCGCGCACTAGTCAGTACTGTACGACTTAACGATCACGACTGAGTCAAGGAGAGCAAGTATAACACAGCGCACGAGGCCACCGAGCCTCCTAATCAAATGCGAAGGGGATCCAAAAGCGATAAGAGGTGCCGCATTCCAAGAGGGTAGCCAAAACAACCTCAGCAGTTTAGCCACACGTGTGCGGATTTCAAGAATCGTTGAAACGACATTATAAAACAAAGAAATTTTTCGTTCAAATAACAGAAATTAGATAAAATTAAAGAAGGAGGAACGGAAAACAGCCGATATAAAAATCTTACGGATAGCAGGAAAACGAAATACAACAGAAAACAGTTCACTAAACAGCTCGACGTAAGAGACGATTCACGGCCAAGGCTGCCGCCGAAATCGATCTTTGGACGTTTCAAAAAAAAAGAAGAAAAATTTGAATAACTTTAAATCACTCATTTGAGAGATACATATAGGGGAACACGTAGAAATTCAGTATGGGAGAGACAGTTCGGTATTTACGATGTTCACTATTTTAAAATTCAAGGAAGGAGAAACTGTGCAAGCATTCTGCCAAACATCTGTGTTGACAGGACCGAACTCATCGGTCGAGAGAATTATAAGGATAAGAAAAAGCGGTCTAGTTATCGAGAGGCTTCTGTAAAGCGCAAGTACAGTAATACTGATCGCTTAACGAGCCAAGTTCGAACGATTTCAAATATATCTAAGCTTAGCTACGTATTTCTTCATTTCATTGCATATAACCTATGCCTAATTATCCAATCCGCACATATATAGCTACGTTATACAACATAACCATCATTACGAAATATGTAACCACATGGGAGTCGGATTAGGGGAACAGAATATATTTAATAAATAAGAAGCACCATACCGTTCCAAACGTAAAAAATAAAAGAATAAACAGTAAACGCAGAATAAAGCATCGAAAATAAATCAACAGAAGACCCCAAACCGATATCGCCTTGCAAAGCAGTTTTAATGTACCTTATTTAAATTCGTGCGCAACCACTGCTGCCTCGCTATAATCATACAGCAAGTTTACCAGGATTGCTATGTTAATGAAAAACCAATTATATTGACTTAGGTCAAAATATTTATTCGATTGGGAGAGGTTTTATAATTTAATTATCATTGGTGAAACATTATAGACATCATATTTCATTAATTTACATATTATGTAAGAAATTGCACATAACATCCCAGGCAACATTGGCCGAGGCCGCCACGTACCTGCCACTAGTTTTTTGGAACGTTGGTACTAAATAGGGTACAGGTAGGAATGGTGGTAGGAATGTACCCCCCAGGTTGTCCATGTCCGCTTAGGTAGCAAAAACGTCGTTGCCAGTACGTACCGAACGTTAGTAACAGAAGGTAGCGGCAACGTTCCGAAACCGTGTCTTTGGGCACGATCT